>KK115465.1:482702-511171 GCA_000611955.2 Stegodyphus mimosarum
TATGTACAGTACTTATAAGTGCAATTATGTTTAGAATATGCTAATTCTTGAAAATATAGAATTATTTCAAAGCATTCATTCAGTAATTCGCAATGTTCTCCACCAAATAGTTACGCAATATGCAGATACAAATTTTTTAAAGCATCTGGAGAGCATTATAATAACCATCTAACATTTCCATTGCAATTTTATGACAATTTGAATTCCTAAGTTGAAAAGTCTAATTGTTACGAATTGTGCATTTACAATAACGCGGTTTGTCTAAATGCCCTTAATTAATTCTTTGCGGTAAAATACTATTAGATATGTTACGAATTGTGCATTTACAATAACGCGGTTTAAACATTTTAAGATTAAAATTCTTATTGGGAGGATTTGAAATGGATACTTTTTTCCTTAATTAATTCTACATCTTGTTTATTTTGGCATGTAACTGCTAATCCTTCTTTCGCAATTGATTTGACCTGATGAATCCAGTTTCCTTCATAGGTACAATTTTTTGTGTTTTGTTTTATACAGATGTATCGTTAAATAAATCTCTTGCATATATAAGCTATAAGGTATTTCTCCCTCTTTCTTCGCATGCCTTCGTGGTGTAATGGTCAGCACACTGAGCCGGTATTTCAGAGGGCCGTGGTTCGATTCCCGGCGAAGGCGCTGCTAATTTTTCATGTCTCTTGCTACGAAATAACTTAATGTCTCTACAAAGCAATGCAAGTTTTTTCCATTCTTAGTAGTTTTGGAAACTTTAGACGTTAGAGTTTTAATCGCGTGAGAATATGATTTCTTTTCTGGATGAAACTCTGATGAAAATGAGGTAATGTCTGAGAAGAAATAGCTTCATTTCGTTTCTAGTAGGTGATTATTTCGTGCTGAATGCTCTAATTTTTCACTATGTAAATGGGGAAAATCTCTGTTATAAGATAAACTTCTAAGATTATTCACCTTGTGCCAAAGTTAGTTTTGCATGTTATAGGCAAAATTTGCCATCTTTAACAGTTATAGCTATGTCGTGAAAGATATTAAAATTTTCTATGTCAGGATCAAAATCCTGAGCCAGATTTTAAATATAAATCACAAAAAACTGATTCACTGGTAGGAATTTGGCTCATTTTTTAATGTTCAGAATACTCATGATGAGAATACAATTACACGCACACGATACAAGCGTAGCCAGCAACCATTTGAAACAAAACGAAAATAACATGAAAAAGGGAAATTCTTAAAAACAGGAAGTCTTATATGAAATTACGAGGAACCGCAGCGGAAGCTTATATAAAAATCACACGATAAAATGACCCTGACAGAGGTAAATTATAAACAGAATTTAAATCTTGGCTAGCACACAGTGCTAATCCAGACATTTTAAAATTAGGATATTTGGGGGGGGGGTTAAATCTTTTTATTTATAGCGGGAAGAAAATAAATATATTTTCTATTATTACATATTAATTTCATTTATAAATGGTATTGATAAATAAACAGCACTAAAAAATCGACGTAACAAACGTATTTCTAGAAATATACCCATTGCAGACCATTACAGCATCATACACAAATCTTGCTCTTTCATTTGAAGCAACATCTTGAATGTCAACGATCCATTCAACTTTATCGTTACTGTGTTCTACGGGTTCCACATTTTCCACCAAGGTATGAAACTTTAAAAGGAAGCAAATAAGAGAGAAATTAAATACAAAATAAAAATTTAGATGTCATACAGATAAATCAATATGCTGTTATTTTTTACTTTTATATGTGTGTACAAGCCGTACTGTTTTGCATATTCTTCTAAATACTGGAGAACGACAGTGTGGTGCAGAAAAGACTGGCCGTCGCAATCTGGGAAAGGAAAATCGGGAAAAGCCATAACTTCCTTTGGTAAATTTGTCCTGAAAAATAAATGAAACAAGTGAAATAGAAATTTTAAAAAAAAAGTTATATTTATTCGCTTTTGGACAAATCACAACAACGAATTTTTGTTAAACTGTAGTAACAAATTTTAATTAAATAATGACAGCATGTTAAGGTAACTTATTTCAGTGGGATTAAAGCACTGTATGTATTAAAGGATAAACAGTTTAACTTATTCGGTCTCGACGTCGAAAAAATGGAATTCCTTCCATGTGCTCGTCCGTGACTTAGGAGCGTTTAATGTCAATGCGTGCCCAAGAGCATTTGGCAAAAGCTCTAACGTACAAAATAATGCCTATGCCGCCCAACCGGTGTAGTGGGTAGCGTCACTGACTGCCAGGATCGAATCCCGGAGAAGGCATGGATTTGTAAATGCATAGTGTCGGAGCGGCATTCTGAAAGTCCTCTCGTGTGGTTTGATGGAAAGGGAAAAGGGTGGGAGGCCCTCGGACCGTACCGCGTGGTGCTCTCCTTCAAAACTTGAGGTGGAACTGACCTAAATCGCACTGTCAACTGTAAGGTGCTGAAGGCTGTTGCCGACGACAGGCACAAATTTGCGCTCCTTGCCACGAGAAATTTCGTAGGCTTGGGCTGATGCCACTGTCAGAGAAGTGAGCATAAGTAACAACAATAAATCCTATAAAATCTGCTTTTCACTAAAATATTCGTGTTATTGCATACGTTATTTAAATGCTATTTTTTATAATATAAACAGAAAATACTAATACTTAAATTAAAATATAAATTCAAAATACTAAGTTAATTTGCAGTATTAGTGATGATGATCATATTTACGTATTTAAATAAATTATATACAATAATAAAATAAAATTCTTAAGAATTTAAGTATCACTACAATGAAGCGGCATACAGTTGTAACTATAAAACTATCTGGAAATGAGACATGTAAACAATTCACAACATATACTGCAGAAAATGCGGACCATCTTTGTAAGACAATCATTTGTCTTTCAAGGAAAGTTCTTGAATCATGATGAATACAAAAAATTAAACATAGTTAAGTATAAAAATGGATAAAGTAGAATATTATCAGGTGTAATTGATTACATTTCGCAATTGAGTTCGGTTAAAAAGTTAAGGCATCAGGGAATAAGTTCATTTCAAAAAATTTAGTTTTTATATAAAAGTTTTTAATTCAGTCCATAAATGGAAATGATTCCTTGTCATTGACTAAGGCTTGTTCACTTCAAACTGACTGTTGAGATATAATAGTAGAAGCGCTACTTACAGCTGGAAAATGTTCATTTATTTTGATGGAGGTTACAGCACTTTTTATTGTTTTATATATACACTCACGTTTGTGAAAATTGCAACACCAAGAAGGAATCGTCATAATTGAATGCAATTTAATACACAGTTGAGTGGTAGTGGTACAAATAAATGATTAAATGTTCAAAGCAAACAAACAAGAACAAGAGATCAGAATCAGTATTTTGTGTGGCCACCACGCGCCGCAATAAGTGCTGCTACACGACGTGGCATGGAGTCAAACAAAGTTTGAATGTCTGACTGAGGAAGAGCATTCCATATCGTTTGTACGCGTACCCAAAGTTCGTCTGCAGACGCAACAGGACGAGGATCACGAGCAAGACGCCGACCAATGACATCCCACACATGTTCAATTGGCGACATATCCGGGGAACACGCAGGCCAAGGAAGAAGCTGTACCTGCTGCGCTGCAAAGAAGGATTTAACAATCCGAGCAGTATGAGGGCGGGCATTGTCCTGTTGAAATACAGCGCCTGGCAAGCTTTGAAGGAAGGGAACAGCTTCGGGCTGTAGAACTTCACGGATATACCGGTTGCTGTTCAGATTGCCCACAATTCGTAGCAATTGAGATCGTCTATGATATGCTATGGCGCCCCAGACCATAACTCCGGGTGTTCGTCCACTGTGGCGTTCGATAATGCACTCCGGAAGGTGGCGTTCACCGGCATAGCGTCTGACACGAATGCGGCCATCATGGTACCACAAATTAAAGCGGGATTCGTCAGAAAACACGACATGCTGCCAATCAGCACGCCAGTCTCTATGCTGATTGGCCCATTGTAGCCGCAGGCGGCGATGGTCGTGCGTTAGGGGGATCCTGTATAAAGGAGTCCGTGCGCGCAGTCCACACTGCAGCAGACGTCTACGAATTGATGAAGCACACAATGAAACACCTGTAGCTATTGACCACAGTGCTGCCAATTGTCTAGAGGAAGCTGTACGGTCCGTCCGCGCCATGCGGACCAGGTGTCTATCATCGCGAGCTGACGTCACATTTCGGGGTCCACTCCCGGATTTCCGAGTTGTCCGACACTCGTCCGTCCACTGCTTCCAAACGCGCATCACTGTGCTGCTGTTACGCTGCACACGAGAGGCTACTGCACGATACGACAATCCAGCTTCACGAAGGCCGATGATTCTCCCTCGTTCAAACTCTGTAAGTTGTTCAAATCTCGCTCTCTTTCGTCGACGAGGCATAAGTACAGATTGAGTTAACGTTTACCACTAGCAGATAACCACCGATAACCATACACGCCTCGCTACAGCCGTCTATTTATTCGGATCCATCAGCCGTTCAGAGGGCGCTTCTCAGCATACGCATGCGCTACGGATTTGCAATTCTAATCATTTGCATATCATGCACTACTTTGCATTTCCTGAAAATTTCAGCTCACTCGCGTAAGTCCTTCATGGTGTTGCAATTTTCACAAACGTGAGTGTATATTCATAAGAAAGAAACATTTTTTGCAAGGACTGTGGAAACAAAGAAAAGCTTTTGACTCAGCCTCTACAATCAATTGCGCAGCCAAAATTACAGCTTACATTACAATTAAACCTTTGGAACATGAATGGTCAGTATAAAGATTACGATTTTAAGGTCTTGAAAACATTGGTATGCCCAATAAACTGGCCTTCTCGTTTTCTTAAATTTTTGGTAACTTTGAGAGCAAGGGGAAAAAGGCACTTAACGATACCCCCCAAGCACTGGACTTAAGTATCGGTCACCGAGAAACAATCCAAAAATATATTTTATTATAACAAAATCCCGCTTAATATAATTTCTCTTTACTTGAACGGGAAAGGAAGACGAGAAGATATTTTTCAAGTACATAAATTCCTTTTAGTAGTTTATGACGCTAACGAACGACTTTTTTGGGTCTTTTTAATTACTTGCTAATAAGTTAATACGTGCTTGTACTAAAAATGAATTTAGCAATTTCATTATGTTATCAGTATCTACTATATTAAAATACAAAAATCTCGCTGTTAGATTAAAAAAGGGTAGAGCTTTCCACACTTGAGCGATCTAGAAGAAATATTCATTTAAATCAGCAAATGGAATTATATGCAAAGCTTTATAAAGGTCGTAGCAATTTAGTTTTGATTTAACTAACAAATTATCTTAATTTGCCTCTTTACTGTTCTTTCTTACTTTAATTATAGAACTCGTTCTTTCTATAACGTTGTGTAGATTTTGAGTAGAAAGCGTTTGTATATGAAAAAAGTCTTATTCGGAACCGTAGAGAGTGAGAGAGAAAAAAAGGAAGTAAGGTGGGAACTAGCAGGGCTGACGAATGACTGATGGTAAACCTTGTGTGTATGAGAGATTCCATTGAAATAGCTGTTCAAATGATAAGCTGAAATTGAAATATTAAAAGCGTTATTATCCGCTAGGAAATTCTGGTTCCTATTTAGATTAAATTGCGCTGTTAATTCGTTAAGCGTAAAATTTTATTCTCCATCTAATGTCTCAAACAGACAATTGCCTTATAATAATTTGTAATTGCCTTGTAATTGTAATAATTATAATTGCCTTGTAATAATTTTATGTAATCTGAAATAGAAGCCTGTTAAAGCTAATTTGATTTTTTTCAGTGTTTCTATTTTGAATGAATAACACTGCACAAGAACTCGTGATAAAGGATCTTTTTACTTCCTTGCACGAAGTAAAAAGGAAGTATTGTAATCGCGAAAAATTTCGGGTATCATATTTCAAAAAAATATCTATTTTGACCCCTATCGAATGCAATTTAACGATGTTTTTCAGTGACATTCCTACGTAAGAACAGAATAAAGGACTCTTTTTCCCCAAAAAAAATTATGAATAATTTAAAATGGATTCTGAAGAGATTTTTTCGTGGCGTCTGCGCGTACGTATGTACGTATCTCGCATAACTCAAAAACGAGTAACCTCAGAACGTTGAAATTTTGTATATAGGACTGCTATAACGTGTAGAAGCGCACCTTCTATTTTGGTTGCAATCAGCGGCACCAAAACACCAAAAGTATATAAATATATATATATATACCCACTCTGTTACTCTGCTCATTGAGCTCAGTTTCCTTATTCTTATATGATTGTAAATAGTGGATTTTTTGTTTTAAAAATGAATGAATTATGTTGTTCTTATCTTCCGGTTAAGGTTTTTATGCCTTTAGTTAACCTGCATGTTATAATGGCACAATTATTCAACAATTTAAAGATTGTTTAAGTGCAACTGAGTCTAATTATTTTGGCCATAGCGGACATACTTGTTTACATTTGAAACTTAGCAGAATAGTGGATTTGTTGACAATCTAGAGAAACTAAGCTTCGCAACAACAAAGATAACGCCTTCTTTTATTATTGTGAATTAAATCATGCTTAATCCATTCTGAAATTCATACGAGAAAATAAGTGTTTAAGATTTACTTCGTAATTTTTTATATAGATATTTTGAGTTTTTATGTATTTTTGCTTTGTCGCGAAGTGAGATCCGAATTAATTGAATGAGAAATACTGAATTGTCTGTGAAAAACTGCTTTTTTATTTTTTTTTAATTTCTTTTATACATCGCATCGTTTTAGATTTATCATAATATTTGAACAGAACACGTGGCAAACATTATAATGCTTCAGATGATATACATAATTTTTTTTTGCATTCTGAGTTATAAAATGAATGAGATGTAACGCCGTTAAGTGAAGTTAGCTCCAGATTGTCGCTATGGTAAACAAATAAAGTGAATTTTAAAGAGTGCATTTGTTCTATTGTGATTTATGCGCTATCGCCGAAGTAGATTTAATTCAATCCAATAATTTTAAATGAAATGCAAAATGCGTATAATTTAATACTCCACACAGGGAAGCCATGTGGTGTACACATCAGATTTTTTTTTAATTTGTTGTAAAGCAGCATGCCTTTATGCAAATTCAGGATACCCTCTGGTGAGCTCGGATAAATGGCAATCATCTGTATCATTTACTAAGATTAATATCAGATTATTTTTAAGTAAGCGGTTAGAACTGCGCATTTAAATTCCCGATGACGGGTTGCACCTACATGTTACATTTTAGACTTTTGTTTTTGAAAGAAGCGAAGAGAGAGCGAGTTTTAAGTGCATAATCCATGAGTCGAGGAATTCCTCAAGATAATTTGCTCTCTTGCTGATAGTTATGAGATAATAGATTTTAGAATTCAATTTAGAATCAATCAATGTTAGAACCGTTTTCTTTTCACACGGTTTTATTTGACTTAATTTTTCTATTTGCTTGTTGGTTGATTACTCTGTTTGGGTTATTAATTATTCATTGTTGAACTCTCTTCCGCTGACCTGATTTTCTAGAATGTTTCCGCACTTGTATATTTACGATGAAAATATAATACTTTGTAAAATTCGTTTTACTTAATAGTAAAATTTTCCAAATATTTTTTGGCTTAGTAGTCCAATAAATCACTGCAGAATTCTTTATCTTTTCACCCGCCAGTAGATCACAAAATAAATTTCTAAACGAAGTTTTTTCGAAATTCTGAAAAATTTACCAAATTTTTCAGATTTTTTAGATGTTTAAAAATTCAGCGATTTTTTTTTTTTTTTTTTTAAAATTTTGCAAAATTTTTTTTTTTTTTTTTGCAAAATTTTGCATTTTTGACTGATTTTAAATTAAAAGATTTAATCTTTGATTGGTAACAGCCCTATGATTGTAAATGAAAATGATAAACAATCAAAACTTGGAATAGAACTCAAAATAGAATTTGAGATGAAATGAATGTAAATTCACGCCATCGGCTAAATTGGAAGCTTAAAAACAAAATGACGGTTCCTTGTTAGGCTGATTAACAGGTAAGATTTTCCTACGTTCAGATTTGACAATTATTAATTTTCCGCATTCTTTAAACTAAAATACATTTTTAAAAAAATCGCACATTTTTAAAAAGTTGCACAAATTTAGTTAAATAAAATTATAACTTAAAAATAAAAAAGCGTTAAAAATTATATTTTTTCAAATGTTATATAGTACATTCTTGATCATATGCAACTAAAATAAAATTGTCTGTTAAAATTTTAACAGAATTCAAGAAAAAATGGAACTGATGGTGTAGAAAATTATATAAAATTCATTGCATTAAATTCTTTTAAATTTCTCTTTCCGACTTTTGTTTAAAACCAGATATTAATTTCAACTCTGCGATTTCATTTTTAGCCGCATATCATCAAGAATATTAGGATAGCTGTAAAAAATTTACTTCCTAGTATATTAACTCAAAAAATTTTTAACTCAAAAAATTTTACTTTTTAACTCAAAACATTTTTTCGTATTTTGTTTAATTGTTGAAAGATATTTTCAAGAGTTACTTCTTTTATTTTGGATCCGGTCATGTGCGAGAACCGTTCGAAATAAAGTGTGCTGTCAATAAGCATGTACTTGTGAAACCATTTGCCATGAAATGTTTGATTGAACCTTCTTAAAATAATAACATAGTATTCGCCTTGAAATATTTGATTGAACCTCCTTAAAATAATAACACCTTATTAAGGTATTCTCCCACCTTGTTGGCATGATTTCGTGGTTTAGTGGTCAGCACGCTCGACGCGTATTCGAGAGTTACGAGGTTCGTGTCCCGGGGAAGACATTGCTCATTTTTCATCTCTCCTGCTTCGAAAATTACCTAATGTCTCTACAGTGGCACCCGAACTAAAAAGGGTGGTGGATGGCCATTCTCCACCACCAGGATATGGCGATTGAGTCCCCTAGTCCACAGTAGCCCTTTAAAAGAGGGAGTATATAAAGTATTCTCCCGCCTTCTTGGCAGGCTTTCGTGGTGTAGCGGTCAGCACGCTAGACGCGCATTCGAGAAGTCCGTGGTTCGAGTCCCGGCGAAGGTAGTGCTCATTTTTCTTAAAATAACCTAATTTCTCTACAACCCTACATAAAAGGCTAAACATTTAAAAATATACGCAAACAAATTTCAATAATATCAGTACCTTCATTTTTATAGTACCGTCATTATATACAACAAAAGACGTTTCGAATTCACATTTCATATAGTTTCGTATATAACAAAAGTTAATAGCAGAAATTAAATTCTGTAAAAATATACCGATCATAATCCCTTATTCCATGCTTCTCTCTTTAAACGTTAGAAATGTCTATCATCAAGTCTTTTCATTTTTCACACCACGTTTGGTAATGCTACCACACCATCAATCAACTTATTGAATTCTGAGAGAGTTGTTAATTACCTTGAGAAAGAAGATCTTTAATTTACATTTCAAAACTTCATGCTTTCCTATAGAAACATCTATGACAGTGGTTCTCAGAATTTTTTCCTCCCATACACCCCTTTCACCATTGCTAGAAAAACAGTCACCCCGCTCCTTTACAAACTTGAAAAATACACACACATATATATATTAATTTATTTATATTTAAATTATTTCTGGTGTGTTTTATAAATGAAGTAGCAAAAATTATAAAAAATATTGGTAAATACCAAAACTTGAATAAAAGTAGTTTTTATATTCAGAAATTAAAACTAAATAATTAGTAGTTAAATAAAAGACTGACTATTTCTCCCTGAAACTATGAGTTCCCCCGGTTGACCCTGGTCTATGGTATAAAGCTCCTTCGGGGGGGTTGTTTCGCGGAGGATTTATTGATCTCTAATAACATCTACTTAGATCTGATATCCTCTTAGGAGTGTTGTCTCAAACTGCTTAGGTTAGCTTACTTGAATACTGCAAAGTACAAGACGAATATCTACTTAGGGGAAGGAATGCCTTCGTGGTGTACTTCTTAATACAAAATTATTTATAAGCTTTTTTATATGCTTCACATAGAAAGAAAATAAAATTTTCATTACCTCTTAAGATATTTTATCCCTCTTTCCAGCATTGCCTTCGTGGTATAACGCTAACACATTCGGCCCTTATTCGAGAGCTCCAATTTCGAGTCTCGGCGAGGGCACTGCATATTTTTCACCTCTCCTGCTTCAAAATAACGTAATGATTCTACGGTGAAGCCGAATAAAAAGGTGGTGGACAATAATTCGTCACCACCATGATTTGGCTGTTGGGTCCCCTAATCCCCAGTCGACCTTTAAAAGGGAAGATATATAAGGTATTTTCTTTCTACTTCGTGGTGTAACGGTAGTGCACTCGGCGCGTATTCGAGAGGTTCAAGTTCGAGTACCAGCGAGGGCATTGTTCAGGTTTCATGTGTCTTGCTTCAAAAATGACCTAATGTCTTTACAATCTTTTAATAAGTAACGAGGTGACTATGTGTGATTTCTGTAGTTCACAATGCAGTTTCCCTTAAAACTTCCTCCGGAAAGAGCATCCTTTCTTTTCAGATAGTTCTTGACCGATAGCAATTTGATTTGATTTGTTGATAAAACTTGTCATACTGAGAACAACTTTTAAGCAAAATGTAGTAACATTCGAAATTGGGCGGCATCGAGCAACGTTGTAGTAGAGGAAGGGTGTTATACTTATGCAAAAGGCAATTCAGTAGTAATTCTTAACTTTTATAGCATAAGAAAATAAAGGAAAAACATACTTCAAGTTTTTGTACATGCTTGAATGTACCGGCAGTCCATATTCATCAGAACCAACTCGAGGTGAATAACGCCATGTACCCCCAACATCATCTTGTTGTTCGAAGATATCAAACTGAAACTTTTCAGGTTCTGAGATGAGATGACGCCCAGCACATAAGCCAGCTGCTCCGGCGCCAATGACTGCCACCTACAAAATAAATATTAGCTAAAATTTAAAAAACAAAATTTAAGTACAAGCCACAGAAATCGTCTGAAACATTCCATTTAATGCACAATTATAATGAAAAATAATATGCATCCAAAATCCAAAATAAAGGGGTAAACTTGCTTTAATTCTTGAATGATTCACAGTTCCTGCCATTTCACTGCAAGCAGACACATAAAAATCTGGAAAATAAATCGAGATTTTTATCTTTTTACTTTTTTGTACTTTAACTTTTTCTCTGTACTTTAAACATTGACATTAGTTTCTATTTAATGCTGTTTATCCTTATCTGGAAATGTAATCTAGTTTGCTCTATTTAATTAGCAGGTCAGTTTAGACAAGAATGCATGATAAAAAAGAATTATTACGAACTTTAGGATTTCCAAGTTGTAGGATATGACGTGTAAGTTTGCTTTTATTCGTCATCAGAAAGATCTGTTTGTAAATGACGTGTTTTATATTATTTAAAAAAATTCATTCATAGTTAATAAGAAAATTATATATATAATTTTTAAAATAGCAGATGGGTTAAAAATGTTTCACAAATTTAGTAAATAATTTCGATTTTAAACCTTTACAAAATATAAAAGAACGTAAGAATGCATTACCAAATAAAGTTACTAGATGGCAGCACTATACGAAAGCGAGTATATTATTATCACAGGATAACACTTTTTAAGTAACTATTTAATTATTTTCATTACATGTATTTAATAACTATTTATTTTCATTAAATATATTTAGTCACTATTTATTTTGAGTAATTGTATATGGTATATTTATTGACTTAAAATTTAAAAATGTTGAATAAATGCATCAGAATCTGTGCCGCCAGGTGGACGCAAGGCCCCCTTCGTGAACAACTATAATTTTGCCGCTCCCCCTCCCCCCCAATAAAACAAAATTTAAGATTCAGAATTAACTAACTTTAAAGAAATTTTTATTTATCAACTATATAAATATAAGATATATATATGCGTGTGTAAAACATGGTATCTCAATAGAGACAGTAGTGAAAATTAATGATAAAAAATGTAATCCAATAATATATCTGAAGTTTGGTGTATATAGTATTATATACTTTATCTCCTATTTTTAGCGGTTACAAAATTCTTAATGAAATCATTTAATGTTATTTTCTATTTATTGACTGATAAATTTGGGAAACGTTATTTGGACGCTATTGATCCCAAAAAATCTTTTGTTAATTAAAGTTTGAAAAACTTTTTTCCTCAAAAGATGATGATACAGGTAACACTAAAATATATGTATTATGTGACAGAATTTGGAAATTTATCAGTTAATTTTAATTTTAATCAGGTTATTTTAATTATGTTTTTATAAGATCGTGAGGAGAAACGCATAGTGGGTCTAAAAATTTATAAGTCCGAGTTCATAAAACGTCGAGATCGGGAGAAAATATTTTTAGTACTATTTAGCTTCCTGCATGCTTTCTAGTCCCATAAATTTCTTGACCCGTTTACAGAGCTTCTGTATTCCACGAACTGATCACATTCACCATTTCTAAAAGTATTTCTCTGGGAATTGCAAAGGAAACAAGAAAAAACTGGTATGGATTACTAAATCAATGATAGAGTTAAGGCAAATCGTATCATTGTTGTTCGATCAGATATCTTCTTCTGAACAACAGCAACAAAACAGAAGGTGTTGAGTTTCGAACTTTAAACATCGGAGCATAGGCTTTTTGACTCGTATCAGACCCTTAAAAAGATCTTGAACAACAAATGGTTTACGAAAAGAATTATGAGTACACGAGAGTGAACAATAGATCAAACGTAAATCAGAATAAAAATAATAACGCACATGAATAACCGCTGTCAAACAGACTATATGAACAAAGTTTTTTCATATCTATGCACAGTTTGCTACCTAAATTTATTTTAATCTTTTACTTTATATCTCTTTCGATAATATGGCGAATGAAATAATGCGTGTTCTTACCATGCAGGAAATTGGTCTTTAATAAATGTTAAATTTTTTATTAATAAATAAAATTCTTGTAAATGACACAAACGTTAGTAATGTAGTTAACTCCGATTAAGCGGATGAATAGGACTCTTTCTAAGAAAAACGCTTATTTAGTTTATTGCAGGATGATGGAAGAATGGCTGTCACAAACCATCGAAATAAAACAAGACTGTCTGGGGAAAATAGTAAAAAGGAAAAGGAAACTGTTTGGGGACAACAGCTGTCAAGTTGAACCTCTATCTAATATTATCTTTAATTTTGAAAATTGCGTATGGCAACAGTGGAGGTTGTTTACATTTTCGTTTTGAACTCGTTCTTTTTATGAAATAAATGGCTTCAAGTTGCATTTCATGTGTATTTGATAATTAATGAGTATTATCTTGGGCCATTTATATTTTTAAGTGTTGTTTTGAGATGATGAAACTACATCTGTCACTTATTAGATTTGTAAATAAACTGTTTGTGTTGTACCGAGATGTTTCATTGAATAACTGTTTACACTCATTTCCATTACTAATTCTTCTGATGTTCGAAGGCAAAACGAGACAACAGCACTGATAGCAGATGATATAAGAGTATTTGGGGGTTGTGTATATCCAAAAGAATAAATAATTTAAATTATACTCAATCCGAATTATATAAATTTAATTAAAGACTGCCAGAAACGAAGAATTCCAATCGACTTTTTTTATGCGAGTTTGAACTCAATAATATTATTCAAGTTCTGGTTTTTAGTATCATTTATTTATAAGTTAGTTCTTCCAATAGTAATGATGTTCATTTTTACAGTTTTTTAAGTCTTCTTTTCCTTGGAATACAGATTTGATTTATATAAATACTCCAGATTAACTCAGTTAAATCGTTAATTGTATTTTTCTGTTAATTATAACATATATCATTTCCCTTTCCTGTGTTTTTAACTATTCTCGGATTAACAGTGACTGTGAATTACCGAATTTTTATCCAATTGTAAACAGAATTATCCAATTGTGGTTGTGAGTTATCTAATTTTAAATCACGCAGTTTCCTCAGTAGCGCACTGTTATAGTTACAGTAATAAAAAAATAAAGCTGATATAAAAGAAATAAATAAAGTTAATATAAACAAAGTCCGAAAATAAAAGTTGATATCGTAAGCCTTATGAAACAGTTACAGTTTCCGAAGATCAGCAATTCAACATGCCTCGTAGATAATTATTGCAGCAAGACAAAGACATCGAACGATAAAATGAGTGATAACGTTACTTTGATGGGATGCAAAACATTGAGGTTACGCAGAGGTTTCTAAATACCAAATAAGAAACTTTTTTTCCGTCGAATATTCATTAGACAAAACGTTTCACACAATATTTTCAGCAAATGCTAGTTTTCCTGAATAACTCACTTTTGTATTTAAATGATTACATTTTTATTTCCCTAACGAATAAATAAATTGCTATTTAGTCTTTAAATAAATTTGTAGCTTATTGTATAATAACTTAATAAATAAAATGCTTATAATTTTGACTCTATATTTTCTGATATTTGGTCCTCTGCTATTTAAAATGCGTTGTTTTTATGTGTTGTTAACATGTTTGCCTGTTTCGTTTTTACTTCATTCTGTTTTTGAAGGATCCATACTATTGCATTTTAAGTGAAAACCCACAGTTCTAAAGCGATCATTTATTTATATAGCAAAATATGCAAATCTTTTAGTTTTATATATTGATTTTTCTTTGTAACTCCATTTAACGCAACTGAATCACACTTATTGTGAATTTGTTTAATTTCTACTCGTCAGTTGTATTCATCTATTAGTTTCTTATATTCGAGATAATGCAGTTTTCCGATTTACTTTCAGTAGGAATTATTAGTATGCTGTACCTAGTTACCTTCTTTAATTTCTTCATATGTACAATCCAAATAATTCTAATACTGCTTTAATGAGTTCTTTCATTTTTAAACTTTCATTACATCCAATAGATTATAATTTCTTATAAAAGAATAGTTTATTTGTTTACTTTATAAGCTCAGTAACTGACTCTAATTCTTGGTGTATTTCTTTGAAGGGTTTTACAGTGAAGAATATGTACAATGTGAGAATCTGAAATATTTAGGCAAATCAATTCATAACCAACAGCAACAACGTGACCAAAACTCAAAACACGCTCTCCTACTGAAGCAACTCAGACCTTAGCTTAAATACTCGTTTGTACCTTATTTGCATAACTCGAAGTACTAAAAACTCATTCTGGCAGGTAAACATAGGTAGAAAATTAGACGGTAATTGAAAGGCTTTTTCAAAGTAAAAATAACTATTAGAAAAATAAGTAAAACCCTACAACCTATTTCATTTATGACTCTTATGATATAAAGTAAGAGCTGTTGTAAAATGTTGTGAAAAATCCAAGTAAAATTAATTTTTATGATTAATTTATTTTATGCATTGAACAGCACACTATAAATGAAGGTGAAAGAAGGAACTTATGGATCATCCGCTGGCAACCGTCCTTTTCGTCTAGGACAGGATTTTATCGAAACTGAAAACACTAAACACCTTGAACAGGATTCATCGAGATGTTAAAATCTTGTCTTCACTATTGATTTTTCTGTATATAATGTGCTCCGTTAAATCTATCTATTTAACAAAAAATTGAAATATTTTGTGATTTTTGGAACGTTTTTACTTAAAAACTTCGAAATTAATTTAGCTTTACTTGTAGAGACATTAGGTATTTTTGAAGCAGGAATATAGAAAAATGAGCAACGCCTTCGCCACGACTCGAAGCACGTACCTCTCGGCTACGCGTCAAGTGTGCTGATCATTACATGTTACCATGAAGGCACGCGAAGAAGGCCGGAGAACTATTTTATATACTCCCCCTTTTAAAGGGCGACTGGGGATTAGGGACCCCAGTCGCCAAATCGTGGTGGTGGAGAATCTCAACCACCACCTTTTAGTTCGGGAGTCACTTGTAGGATTCGTATTTCTTTTTATCTGCTTGATGAACATCATGTGTCTTGACTGGACAGTGAGTTGACTGCAAACTATGTCCTATGGAGTGTAGAAAAGACGACAAGATGAGAAGGGTTAAAATTACCCTTTATTTTTCCACGATTTCACAGTCGCTTCCATACTTCGGGATACAAAGATTAACCACTTGTGGTCCGAACGTGAAAATATAAGGGTACAAACTAACTAAAATTTAAATGAGAGCTAACTTTTAATATTTTACACAGATGACTAACACTAAGACTGGCCTTTTAAATTACTATGTCTGTAGTACACAAACTGCGGAAAACTGCAATATGTCTTTAGCTTTCAAGAGGACTAAAACCTCTGGCCTTAAAAGCGGACAATAACTGATGGCAAGCTCGCGTGAAGCCTCGTGGCAAAATGACTCACTCTCTCTCCTTCTACTCTGCTTTTAGCAAAAAAGCCACAACTTAAATACTTAAGCGTTAGCAAGTACAATTTGCATAAATATATTTACGCGTTAATTCTGGCCGGAAGTAGAAAATAGGAGATGATAGTAAAGTTTTAAAATAAAGTGAATGTTAGTCAAACTTAAGATCCTTACATACTGAATGGATGATAGGTGGATTAACTGAGACAAAACATTAGAGAGCTATTTACCCACAGATAGAGATTCCTCTGGTCATGATTTCCAAAGGAAGAGGGTCTCGAATTTAAACTACCGTGGAGGAAATCAAGAAAACATCTTAGAAACTTCCTCTGATGGAGTGAATATAGTTCACGAACTGAAGTGATAAGTTCATAATACTCTAGCAATATAGAGCACTAAATTTTACAGTCTGCCAGACTGATGCTTAAGCCGTCACATCAAAAGCGCTCTCGTGGTCATGACTGAGGGTTTATTTTCTGCTTCAATATGCCGATAGCAACAGCATGATACGTGAGTTGTAGCATGTGTATTTACGCATTTTGTTATTATACATGTGAACTCTACTTATAACATATTATTGTCATTTTTATTATTTCATGCTACAGTTTTATATCATTCGCAATTCTTTTTAATTTCTTTTCCTTGTATTAATGTGTTACGGTGTTACGTATCATTCCATATAAATTCGTAAAATTATATTCCCCAGTTTCTGAGAAATCCATGATTTCATGCATGTAAAGATAATTTTGGCTACCAGTGTATTTTTTATTTTTTAAATTTATCATTATTCACTTATTTATTTCATATATTTTTATTTATTTTCTCTCTGACGCCGGGCTTCATCGAATTATGAAATCTAGACAATTGTCTTATATGCCTGTTTATTAATCCGGCACTAATATGAGTGAGCCTTGATGCACTAATGAGTAAAGGATTAATTCATATCATGTCCGTTATCATCAATCTGTACAGATGATAAATGCATGGCTGATATGAGTATGGTGTTGCGCCATCTCCATGAGGTGCAAATTTACCACTTGAAACACCAACTTCAGAGATTAAGGATGAGTCCAAAAACTTTCATTTGCTAACCCATGCGTAAATATACTCATGGTCCGATGGCAAGTCGGAGATCTGTTTTTTCATTTTTAACGGATTGCTAAAATATTCTATAATTTTGTACCCGTGGCTGAGCTAAGGTTCATATTTGTTTTAAATCAAAGATGTTCATGAGGCCGTTAAAAGGATATCTGGAAGAGGCTTTAAAGTAATCAAACCTTCCCTGCACCAAATATAATGACTCTGAAATATGAATTGCCAACAACATGCAGTTGATTGTAGACATCTCTTATCTTCGTGCCATACGCAGCATTTGCAAGAATTTAGCCTTTTTCACTTATTCAAACAATTTACCAAAAATAAATAATAATCAACACATACTATAGCAATGACAATGTTCCTGTCTTTCCCGAACAGCAACATAACGCCTATCTTGATAATCTTTCTGGTTCTGAATCCAGCAATGTTTAAATCGTTCAAATAATTCAACTAAATGCGAGACGATAAAAAAGTTCTGACGGCCCTTGGAGATACCTGGCGATTTCTTGCTAACTTGGCGACTTTTTGCAAGTTTGGGGAAAATGCCTTTTTGAACCTGTCTAGCGGATCGCTTGTTCTGGATTTCTTCTGCTGATTGGGTAATTAAGTTGTTTGTTTACATAGTTTACATGAAAGCTGCTGTTTCTGTAGTCTGTCACCTTAAAATAAGAGTTTCGAGGCTGCTACCAGCCCTTTCCCCATTTGCGATTGTATTGCCATCACCGCGCAGCATTTATTTTCTCCTTGTCATTTGAGACTATAGTTCAAGTCAACCTTCATTCGCGTCCTTCTCATGAAGTAAAGCATACTAAATGGAAATGAAATAAGGAAAAAAATTAAGTGACTTGACGTTTTTTCCGCAGCTATTGTCTCCAGGGTTATGAATCAAAGCTGACGGCAGAAAATAATTTTGAAATTCCTATGTTAGAGTAACAGACTATATCGGTGCACTTATGCATCGGTGCATTTCCTTATATTACCGTACAACATCGTAAAAATATGATTCGGAGAACCAGGAAGAGTCTGTTGCTAATCATTTCTGATTCAATTCTCAGTATTTCAGACGGATTGATGTTCGAAGTGTTAGTTTAATTGTGCTTCAAAGTATTAGAGTTTACTCTGTGAGTGACACTGAGGATTTACAATACATTTCGTTTATTAAAGAAATTACATGCTTCTTAAGGTTTATATAGTTATTTATTTTACTGTGTTTCAGTAATAAGTTATGATAAATTATCAATTTCCACCTGTTTACATAGAGTGATTATTTGTAGAGAGATCTACAAAACCATAGCTTGCAGCAATAGGTGTCAAACTGAGATCCCGTTACTGAAGCCATAAGTTCGGATGCTTCATTACGAGATTACACAGCTGGTGTCACACAGACGCTGCTAGCCGAAACACTTTCAGATGATAATTCTTTAGTTAATTATGATAATCTCAGCTTTAGAACTTCGGTTTTGGGAAAAATGTTTTTCAGGGATTTTCATTGATGCGTCTAAAACCTACAAGGAGAACCCGAAAAGGAGGATCTTCACGAGCTAGCGACTGATATCAAAAAATTATTCAGCTGGCCTTTCCGAATTGCGAAATCATTTATGAACTAAAGTAAAAAAACCTGCTGCGCGGGTAATGGTTGTCAGACAGACCAAAAATACCTTTAGTATTTTACCCAAGTATTCAAATACAAACGTTATTTATAATAAAAAGCGGAAAATGCTTTAAGGTGGCTTAGGAGGTTAAATTTTGGATATTGCATTTTGGATACATAATTTAAAAATGATATATAGAGTTTCAAAAATCATTCATCTACCATTGATATGACCTTGACAAAGAAAAATGGGTTGAATTTCTTTACATCAAGAATTAAAACTTTAAAAGAAAAAAATATATATTTATGTTTTAAACTAAATACAGTAAACATTTGATAAATATTTATCACAGATATACATATAAAAACACCAGTCTACATTTTAAATTTGAATTTAGTTACTACGGCCCAAGTGATAGCTGATGCTGTTAACACAAGAAGTACATTTAAGTTAAATGTTCTGATAAATAAAAAAATACTATTTAAATCTTTTAAAGTCTGTGTATTTAATTTCAGACGCTGTGTGTATTTAATTTCAGACGCTCTTAATTCGCTCTGTGTGGAGTCTGAAATTAGTTTGTTTAGTCCTCTCAAAGCAAGTTAAACTTTGTAATGTTTCAGTGCCTGCGGTTCTACTTATGTGTGCTTTATTTATAGCTTTCTTATGTGCGTGAGTGCATGTATATATATATTTAGGGTTTTTTAATTCTTTTTCATACAAATAACAATTTACTTATGCAATTTCTATAAATGTTTAGTCATCAACTATTTTATAACTCAATTTCTTATAATTTAAAACATCTTGAATTCTCCTGGAATGAACGTGCTTGAACAAGTTTCTCATAACATCAGGAATTGGTTTTATTTTCCCCAACTCACTCAACTTGTTATCGTATTCCCACTGAAGGTCGCCTTGCATAACATGAGCGTGTCTCGGTTTGAACCCACTTTTGAGTCGTTTGGAAAAATCTCTTTCGGCTTCGGCTCTCATTTCTTCTTTGCTTGGAAGTTTCTCAATTCCTTTCAGAAATTTCAAGAATACCTTGACTTGTTGGTTAGAAATCGAAAAAGGTATGATGAATTTCGGAACACACCATATTTCCAAAGTTGGATAATCGATGTTAAATAGGTGCAGGTACAGTGGGGATACTTTCTGGTCTCCGATCACGATTTTGCATTTTGGATGGAAGAATGGGTAGTGGTACAAATACCCAGTACAAAGAAGGATGGCATCACACTCGTACGTATTGCCTCCTATAAAAGTGACAGAGGATTTTTGCACGGATTCAATCCCTTTTCCTTGAATTATATTAGATGGCAAAGGATAAATCTTGGGTGGCGTATTGTGGCTGAGAACAACCTAAAAGTGCAAAAAGAAAACACAAAATAAATAAAACAAAAGATTGCAGGTAACTTCCATTGCAGAGTCATTAGCTTATTTTGAAGCAGGAGATGTGAAAAAGGAGCAATGCCCTAACCGGAACTCGAACTTGGACCTCTTGAATACGTGCCGAGTGTGCTAACCGTTACACTACGAAGGTATGCTGGATGGAGGGAGAAAATACTTTATACACTCTTCCTTTTAAAGGGCGACGAGTGATTAGGGGACCCAATCGCCAAATCCTGGTGGAGAAGAATAATGATCCTCCACCTGTTTTAGTTCGGGCGCCACTGTAGAGTCATAAGGTTAGTTTTGAAGCAGAAGACAGGAAAAAGTAGCGATGCCCTCGCCGGGACTCAACCTAGACCTCTCGAATACGCGCCGAGTGTTCTAACCCTTACACTACGAAGACATGCCGGAAGGAGGGAGAAAATAGCTTATACCATAAGAAATTATGCCTTTTAACAACTGAGGCCATTGATTAAACATCAGCATCCGAAAGGAATGGGTTAATGAAAATTAAAAATTAAAGGTAAATTATTATTTCCGGATACATGGGAAATGAAAATAAATGATTATAAATTATTGCACATATTATCAAGTTTAACATAAAAATACCTGAAAAAAGAGAATTGCGTTTCTTGCAAATTTAGTGGGTAACTGTCTCTTTATTTATTTGTTTTCTTACTTCTTACTTCTGTCTGTTATCACTGACTATCTGTTACCACTAACTACTGTCTGTTATCACTAACTACACTGTTATCATTAAGTTTCACTAAAATTCTAACATTATACTTTGCTTAAAGAGCATTCAGTTTAATATATTTGCTCGTAAAATACGTTCAGCTATTCCAGATTTCTAAGGCATTCGTTATTCTGTAGCGTTCATCACAACAGTTCCATATGCTACTAATAACGTTATTTTATAATCATTGCTCGCCATAAAATTATTAGTCCAAAGGGGCAATTTGTCCAGAAGGACTATTAATTTCGTTTTGGCTAAAGTGATGTTTCCCCAAATATGTCTCCGATGAAACACTGGTGTTCCGCAAACAGTCACTAAGTGTTCCTCATTATGAAAGGAAGATTAGAGAGCAACGAAATACTGTCGGCTTATAGTGTTTCGATTCTATGCTCAGAAGTAAAGAAAGTTTCAGTGCTTTCCATAATGTCAGGAAGACAGTTCTTGGGCTCGAAATCTTTTCACGACGACAGCTAAACCGGCAGACGTGTACGCAGCTGATTTCTAAAAATTAATTTATTTGACAAATGATTCCGATATAAAACGCAATTTGAAAGAACTATCGTTAAATGAATTTTGGATAAGTTTGTCAGAAGAATATCCGAACATATGAAACAAGCTGCCAATATTTTACTTCTTTTTATGACAACGTATTTATCCGAGGCAAGTTTTTCACATTACGCTGCAACAGAATCCAAATATAGAAATCAGCCTGATGCTGCATCTGATATAAGGATTAAGGTTCCTAACATTGGCTTGACATCAAAAGAGTTTATTACTCGAAGCTTCAAACACATCGAAGCTATACACATCGAAACAAATATATATATATATATATGTATAAATTGGGTCATATAAAACGTCTTCGCGGTTTTTTACCCCTAGATGGTGTTGATGCCTATATATACGGCAACACTCAACCGATTGTCTCAAACAAACATGTGCTTAACACTCCGTCGGGCGCGCGTGATCTTTCAGATGCAAACCTTTTACAATCTTTGTTTTTCTATCGAAAACGGGAATTCACGACCTTGATCTTCACAATATCTGCCCTCCCGGTCACGTGCTATTCAGGAATGTAGTTGTCCTTGAGGGAGAAGGGGAAAGGAGTACACTTTTGAAGTTTATTCGAAGCTGTACATTCATCAGATGCACGCGCCCGACAACGGTTGTGCCGTACGATGAGTTCCAAAAAATACTTAGATTAGAATAACCCAGCAGATTTAGAAATCGCGCAGAAAATTTTATTTAGTGATGCAGAAGAAGAATTAAATGATGAAGAATTGGATGAAACTGAGGATGAAGAAGATATTTTAGAAATATATGAGCTTCCTTCGGACACTGAAAATGATTTTTGTCATTCAGAAACCGAAGGTGAGGATTTTAATTCTGAAGGTAATAATTTTATCGGTAAAGATGGATCAACAAGATGGGCAAAATCAATGGGACGTAAAAATGTTAAACGGAGGTCACATAATATTATAACTAAATTACCTGGCGTAATAGGTACTGCAAAAAATGCAAGAACTATATACGATTCTTGGAACTGTTTTTTTACAGATGAAATACTAGACATAATTGTCACTAATACAAATAAATTTATTTCTTCAATTAGAGGTAACTTCAGTCGTGAAAGAGACACACTCAAAACAGATATAATAGAAACTAAAGCTTTCATTGATTTACTGTATTTAGCAGGTCTGTTACGAAGCAATAGGCAAATTTTAGAAGAATTGTGGTGTACAGAAGGAATGGGAGTAGAAATGTTTCGAATAGTAATGTCTATAAAATGTTTTAAATTTTTGCTTAGATGTTGTAGATTCGACGACAAAGAGACAAGCGGAAGAAATTAGACAAACTAGCACCGGTAAGAGAGATATTTGAATTATTTGTAGAAAACTGCAAGAGACATTATTGCATGGGGCAAAATGTAACTATTGACGAAAAGTTAGAAGGCTTTAGAGGAAAGTGCCCTTTCCGCCAGTATATACCAACGAAGCCCAACAAATATTTAATAAAAATATTTGCCATGGTTGACGCAAAAGTATTATATACGTGAAATTTAGAAGGCCCAAATGCGCTTTAGCCCACTGCTTGGCGGCGATTGTTTTTTAATGAGCAATAAACGCGCCAACATGGGTAACTCCGTATATCCGTGAACATGGCTGACTGCGTATTTTGAAGCTACGGAAACATGTAGTTTTCGTGCATGCGTATTTCCTATTTTATAAAGAACGGTTTTATTGGTAATGTGAGATGACGTAGTGGTTTATTCGAAATTCTTACGTGTTAATTTAAGTAGTTATTTCAGTTGTCGTTGTATTCTTTGAATGCGGTGTTTTTGTGTTGAGTGTTTGCTATTTTCGTACCTTATATTTCGCTAAATACCGAGTCGGTATGGATTTAGCTGTGATGCTGAGAGAGGTGAGTGAATGTACATGTACATTTATTACTTTATTGGAAGTGCAAGTTGCTTAATTTTTATATTTTGTTGCCTTTTATTGAAATAATTTGGCTCAGCTGAAGAACAGAACGCTGGTATCGTTTGCAATTTATTTTATTTTGTTGATTTGTGCACATTGCCTACATTGTGCAATTCGCTGATGTTTTTTTTAAGTTAAAACGAGAAAATTACAAACCGTCTCTAGAATATCAAAATGCCGTAAAATGTCCAAACTCTCCAAATAAGCGAAAACGGTGTTTTATATGCTATGGATTCAAGAAACGCAAAATAACACAATATTCTTGTACGAAATGTAATGAGTATTTTTGCTTGGAACATGCCGTTATGATGTATAAAAAATGCTCTGAAGCAGAGCCTCAAATAGAATATGATTCTGATGAATAAATACATATTTCCTGTTTTACAAAATCTTCTGTCACTATTTTGTGTATTGTAACTTTTCATTTTGTAATTGTATTCCTGTATGTTGTATTTTGTATTTCCTAAATTGTGTAATTTGCATGTCATTAATAAAAAAAAATTCCAGATGTATTCTGGAACTAAAAAGAAAAAGAAGGAACACTTTTCAAATCATATAAAACATTTTATATTATTAAAATGTGATGTGCATCTCTCGGATGCAGCGCGCCCAACGGAGGGAAATTCTAGGCGCGCCCGACGGAGTGTTAAAAGATGATATTCAGCTTCCATTATTTGTGAAGATAGTTTTCTAATTCGTTGCTCGTGTAAGAAGTTATAGTGATTTGAAAATGAATTAAACATCTGAAGAAATACTCTATGTGATACTTTTTTACTATAAAAGATGTAAAAATGCTGCAAAAACATGGCCAAAAATTTGTGAAGTATACGGTGAGAATGCTGTGAGTGAACGAAGGACCCAGGAGTGGTTTGCTCAATTCCGTTTAGGAAATTTCGATGTCAAAGATGCACCTCCCTCTGGTCGGTTAGCCACTGAAAAAGGTCGATGGAATTTTGCAACTGGCGGAGCAAGACCGGTACGCAAGGGACCAAGAAACAGCGGATGCACTAAAACATCAACCACACGACAGTTTGGAATCATTTGAAAAGAGCAGGCTACAAAAAGAAGCTCGATGTTTGGGTGCCACATGAATTAATGCAAAGCAATTTGATTGACCGGATTACTATCAGTGAAATGCTGCTGAAACGCAGCGAAATGGAACCATTTTTTAAGCGAATCATTACAGCAATCCAGAAAGAGTGACCAGAATTGGCCAAAAGAAAGGGAGCTGTGTTCCATCATGACAATGCTCGGTGACACACGTCTTCGATGCCTCGGAACAAATTGACGGAACCTTGGTTGGAAAGTTTTGATGCATCCACCGTACAGCCAGGACCTTGCTCCGACTGACTACCATTAGTTTCGGTCTCTGCAAAACTCTCTTCATGGTAAAAAATTGGCCGACCGAAGCGCCGCTGAAAAACACTTGGCAAAGTTTTTCGACGATAAACCACAGAAGTTCTACACCGATGGACTTATGAAGCTACCCGAAAAATAGCAAAAGATCATAGATAATGGTTATTATATAATTGATTAAAATTTATTTTCAATAAGGAAAATTTTTGTTCAAAAATGTACCAAAAATTTGGGGACAATTTTTTTTGGCCCAATATATATACAGTACCGGTCGCTTCTTAAAATTCCTTCCGTTCCAAAAGTATTTGAGCTTATTAAGCGGCTGAGTTTTATAGATGGCGATTTCTTTATTACAAGCCGTCATGCCAGTTTTAAACCGTTTCCAGTAAAATAACAATTAACAACTAGTTCATTAATTAATTCAAAAATAATAATTAAAAATTAATACTGAAATTAAACTGTTTATGCAGTTTTAAAATTTTTTATAAAATATTTTTTTAACTGCATTCTTGACGAAATAAGCATAAGCAACTATTCTATCTGTGCTTCATATTATTCAATAATAGTTTTTTATTTAACTGTATTCTCAATAAAATTTCCAACAGGTTTTTGATCAGCACCCTTAAGAAATTTTCTTATAGTTTGCTCTGCTTTTCTAGATTCTATTGATGATGGCATGTCATCACTTTTTTCTGCATTCCTTCGCTGTCAGTTTCTGCAGTTCTTTTAACACTTTCGTAGTTAGTTTTTATACGTCTTGTCTCAATACTGATGTGAACTGACACATATTCTGAAATTGAATGCTCTTAATTTCCCTCAATGATGTCTGAAACATTAGTTATAATTTGCAATTTCTCTGAGGCTTCTTCTACATAAAACCCATATTTTCGAACTGATTTTAAGAGATTAACCCCCTGCATGACATCTGGTAATAATATGCTCTGGCCTATAATATGCATGCCTTCTGGTAGAGATTTCGACTTACTTATCTCCTTCAAACTGCTTGCATTTTCACAAAATTATATCCATCATTTTACTGAACATCTTTCTGTAATGACATTTGAAAGCTTTTATAAGATCCTAAAATTAAAGGTTGAATGTTAGAAACTTTATTTGCAGGAAGAGACATTAATGTTTTTCAGAAAAGTTTGAGAAGTGTGGTGGTGTACAGTTGTTGTTTTATATCAATGCAAAATCAGTAAAAATACTATTTCTCATCCATTAATTCTTGTTGCTCCAGTAAGTTGGAAGTTGGAAGTAAATTCTTGATCCCTTTCAAACATCTGCTCTTGTCAATAACCAATGTTGTCTTCTTAATTTTTAGGTCCATACTGCAAGTTAATAACACAATAACTTATTAATTCTATTTCTTAAATCATTTGTTGTTTCACTTTTAATCAATGCGTGTTCTGGTAATGTTCTGCAATGCAGTCCAGTTTCGTCCCTATTATAAATTTAGCCTGGCTTGTATTCATTTAGCAGACTAAGTTATAACATCTTTTATGCAGCTATCTGCTGTGCGATGATCCGCTTCTTTGCATCACACAATTCCTGATGAACAATGCTGCATTTCACTTTCACGAACTTGCGAGTGATATGTCAGTTGAGGCAAAATTTTTCTTCTAGCATTTATCAAATAATCGAAAAAAGCCCTAGAAATAGAAGCATTTTGCTTCTTTGTAAGCTTAAAACACCTCTAAAAAGAAATTTAAACGTCTCTTGATTCTCGGTTCTTTTTTCGCTTTCTTGAGAATTTTGCGTTTTTTATTAATTCTTCGTTTATTTTAATTCCTTGTTACTACACTCAATGTTGTTCGGAAAATTTCCAAGTTAAATGTAGTTTTTCTCTGACTGCAGTTACCAAGAGCAATCGTTAAACAATTTATCCTTATCGTTCAGGCTCGAGTCTTTTCGCTTGGTATTTCGATATGTTACAACTTAAGCACACAGCAAAATAAAAAGAATGCTTCTTTCAATGATTTATTTTATTTAAGAATGAAGGGTCATAAATTCTCCTCTACTTTACTTAGGTTTATACACTACTATATACTACTTAGGTTTATACAATAGGGTTGTAGGGTTTCTCACTTTTATTCTGTCAAATTAAGTGTCGATGAATTTAGTGAACTGCTAAGCGAATAATCGCATAAGTCCAAGAATAGAAACATAAACCCAAAAAAGGATTAATTACCCTTTATTCACTCAACATAAGATTTAACAGTCGACCCCTTTCTTTGGACCTTACAGCGAAGCCTCCACTTGGGTTTCAACTCAAAATGTGAGATATAAGAACTAACTAATGACTAACTAAAGAGATTTAGCCGAAGCTAACACAATTCTAAACTAGTTGGCCTGTAATATTAAATTAGCCAATGAAGCTATCGAAAGGCACGTAATACGGCCAACTGTAATAACAGCTTAGAGGGACTAGTCCAAAGGCAAATGCTCACTATTCAAGAATCCTAACTTTCTCTGGCAAAATCAGTTAAACTTCACTTAAATACTATTCTCTTTTCTCATTTGCATTTAACGCTATTCTAAAAACTCATTCTGGTAAGGAGTTGTTAGTTGAAGCTAAATGAGACAGGAAAGATGCACTAAATTAAACTAACTATTATAAAATTAAAATATACCTCACAAGTGAAAAACTAAGACTGAGATAGAAATGATGTTAATCGAATGTTTTATGAATCCGGCTGAATCAGGAATAATATCGTCAAGGCTGTTTCGAGAAAAGCATCATTTGCAACATCACCAGCCGGAATTTCTTGAAATTTCCTCAAAAACTGAAAAATACAGCATCCAGGCTCGGGAGCCTTCCGCCTAATTTAAACACGGAATGCACAATATAAAGTAATTTTTCGAGGAATGGTAGAACACAAATCATCCTTTTTCAGCATACTAATGAAGAAAAATTAAATGGTTAATGCTTTACTAATGAAGAAGCAGAAAATTCTAGAGATAAATGATAATATGGGACAAAAATGTTAAAGGCTAAGATAATTAGAAAAATAAAGATGTGTGAATCAAGGCTTCTTTAACCACGAACCTCTACGGATATAATTACACCTAACAAGCGGAATGCGTGAAAAAATTGCCCCCAAATCCTAGAGTTGATCTGTAAGATGAGAACAAAGATAAGGTTCTGTACGTAAGCATTTCCCCCCCCCCATATTTGGTCATATTGGTCTGAAAAGTTAATAGGTGCTCTTTTCCGTAGGAAATGGCTAGTATTGACATATACGAGACATTTAACTTTGCATTTCACTGTGTTAAATTCACAGTCATTTGGAGCGAATTTAGACACATAAATAATGGCTTTCCTTACTCCGACCTGCTGTAAATCTTGGTTAAATAAAATCGCCAGCTTTGAAATAGCGGAAACGATGGTACGAGCAGCGTGATACTAGAAATTTACCCGCTGCCAAACAAGCTCTCGTAAATTTATTGCACTTCCAAAAGGCTGAGGTTCTGGCATGTGGATGGGAACTTCTC
>KK115465.1:511189-525289 GCA_000611955.2 Stegodyphus mimosarum
AGTATGCTTTCCAGAAAAACAGAGGTATGTATTCAGTAGTTAAAATCGATTTACTAGTCTTACTTATTGCTAAAATAAAATGTTACGAGATCGAAAGAGTTTTCGACGGAAATTGTGATTTAGATTCATAAACAGAACTGCCGGAGCTCATCTTACTTAGTACTCGGATAAGCCTTTGCTAGTATTATGATTTGTTTCAAATATTTTGATACATTGAATTCTGACGCTGTCCCAGCTCTAGGCACTTTCTTTCTCTAAGGTTACTTTGTTTGCATGAGTGATAAGCATGGTATGTAGTTGTTTCAAATGAATTTAAATGGGATTCCAAATATTTTTATCGGGTAATCTTTGTCTGTCTCATTGTGGATATAAGTTGGCCGTAGAATTTGTTGATGATCAACAAGCTCCTTTTTGATGTAAATGAACACGAAACTAACGCCTCTCAAATTCTAGGCATCTAGTTACAAACCAGCTGTTTATACTTTCTACACCTAAGCCTATAAGGTATATCTCCCACATTCTTAGCATGCCTTCGTGGTGTAGTGGTCTGCATGCTCGACGCGTAACCGAGAGGTCCGTGGTTCGATTCCCGGCGAAGGCAATGCATATTTTTCATGTCTCCTGCTACTAAATAACTTAATGTCTATACAGTGGCGCCCGAACTAAAAGGGTTGTGGATGATGACTCTCCACACCCAGGATTTGGCGACTAGGTCCCCTAAAACCCTAGTCGCCCTTTAAAAAGGGGAGTATATAAGGTATATCTCCCACATTCTTAGCGTGCCTTCGTGGTGTAATGGTCAGCAAACTGAGCCGGTATTTCAGAGGTCCGTGGTTCGATTCCCGGCGAAGGCCTTGCATATTTTTCATGTCTCTTGCTTCGAAATAAACCTAATGTCTCTACAAGCCTGATATTAATTTAATGCTCCAGTTCAGTCGAGCTTTGATTAACTGAAGTATTGTATAACCACAACATTTATTCAATTGGATTCATGAAGGCTGAAGCAGGTATGGAACAAAGTACATAACTATATATATGTGAACAGGAGGACTGCAACAACTCAACACGACTAACTGGATCGCGAGAGAGATTGCTGATGGAAGACGAGACGAGCTGTTGTGTTTTCGACTAAGACGTAATGATTAGAGAACAAAGATGTATCTTCTTGATTATCACTCTTTTCTTCATTTGTAAATAGTCACCAATGTAAATAGCCGCTAATGTACCTTCACCAATAGTTAAATAAACTACTTTAGTTACCTGGATATGTATCGTCAGCCTATAAAATCCTCTAGACGCCGAGTCCACATGGGACCTCGACCGGTTCTTCAGTAAAGGTAAGCTGTTCTTTAAGAATCAATTAAAGAATCTTTTGAATGCAGTTTAGATGAAGTGAAAGTAAAGAATCTTTTGAATTAAATTTTGATGAAGTAAAACTATATTTTTGCCGCCAGAACTTGTTGTGTTAAAAACAGAACTTTTGTTTTGAATTCGAAACTGAATTTTCATTTTACTGTATTAATTTGTTCATCACTTGTGTTCTTTGAAATATTTAAATTGTGACAATGTCAACTCTAAATGATATACCACATATAGCTAAATCTTTAAAATCAGCTTCTACAAAAGCAGTTAAGTTACTGCATAAATTTGTGTTTGGTCAAGAAGGTGACCGTGCAAATCGCAAACGACTTCGCGAATTCACAGGCCTAGATAACTCTTTTCACACTTCCGAAGTTAAAGCACGTTTATTAAATATTTTCACTCTGTCAGATCTAATTTCGATTCTTAATATTCTGAATTTAGAATGTGCCATTTCTGCTGATGAATGTTATACTACAATTGTGAATGCTTTAACTAATTTCGATCTGTTATTACAAACTACTATTTCCGATTCTGATTCCGATAGTGAAGTAGAAAACCTACATCAAAATTTAATTTTCGAAAATAAAATGGAGTCTCAACTAACTACGCAGTCAATTTCTGGTTCGAACTTGGCAACTTGCCAAAACGCGCAGACTTCCAGCACCGACGTTTGTTTACATACACATCGAATAAATCATTCACCGGAAGTGTCATCAATGGTAAATGAACAGCAATTCAGCTTAACTTTCCGTGATTTATATGACTGTATTAAACCTTTTGATGGTTCTTCTGATAATATAATTGAATCTTTTTTAAATGATCTAGAAGAATTATTTCAACTGAATAGAATTACAAATGATGTTCACAAGATTATATTTACAAAAAAATGCTTATCCGGCTCTGCTAAAACTTTTGTAAATTCTTTACATGGTGTCAAAACTTTTACTGCGCTAAAAGAATATTTGTTAGAAGAATTTTCCTCTAAGCTTAACAGTGCAGATTTGCATAAACTAATGTTTAAAAGACGTCTAAAGCCAAATGAATCCTTATTCGATTATTTTATTGCTATGAGAGAAATTGGTTCTAGAGGTCAAATTGATATGTCTTCTATTTTTGATTATGTGATTAATGGTATTCCAGAAAACCCTAACAAAATTTTATTATATGGTTGTAAAACTGTAAATGAATTCAAAGACAAGTTAAAAATTTATGAAAAACTTGTGTCTGCTTCCAAATATACTAAATTTTCTAGTGAGCTGAAATTTAAACAAAATAATTCTCATCACTTAGAGAACAAAATTTCTCAAAAGCCTACCCAACCTATAGTTTGCTACAATTGTGGTTCTAAAGGCCATAAAAGTTCTAATTGTTCTCATAAACAACCCAAATGTTTTTCATGCAATTCATATGGGCATAAATCATCTACTTGTACTCAGAAACCAAGTCGTGCATCACCTCCATCTTCACAAAAGTCAGAGACAGTTCTCAATCAAGTTGTCGTACAGTCACATCCCCTACATTCTATGATGATTCACATCAATATTTCTGAGGTTGTTATTCCCTCATTGATTGACACCGGCAGTCAAGCTACTATAATTAACACATCAACACATAAAAAAATTGGTTCTCCAGCGCTTCAAACATCTTCTATAACATTATCAGGACTGGGTGATAGCATTGTACACCCAAAAGGATATTTCACCGGTTGTTTCAAAATTCAAAATACGAATTTTAAAACTGACATTCATGTTATTGATGATAATTTACTATCTGTTGACGCAATTATTGGAAGTGATTGTATCCAACAAGCTGAATTTTCTATTGGAAAATATGGCATTAAACTAATAGAAGCCGAAAACAAGAAATCTGAAAGCGATTCTGAAGGGCATAAAAATTCTCATTGCATTGAAAATGGTTCTGAAGAAGGATCCGGAAAAGTTGTGAATTCTTGTTTTTTACTTCCAAAATCACAAACTGATCTTGTTAGTATAGTTCCTGTTACAGTACAGAATGTGAGCAAACTGAACACTTCACCTACAATCAAAGCAAGTGGCAATGATTCCCTGATTGTAAATTCTGACGACGTCCTGAATGATGCAGATTCTGTTGTAAATGAAAATGATGCTGTCAACGATGAATTAGTGCAAAAAAGAAACTTAAGCACAACACACGTAGATTTGAAGCCATCGAGGAAAAACGCCATCGCAGAAGGATATTCTGAAAAGAAGCATTTTCAGAGTCTCAGCTCACAGTTTATGATGAATTAACTGCTAATTCCACAAGAAAAACTTCATACCCTGCAACAGACAAGCAAAACAAACCGTGCAAAACGAAGAAAGGACGAGAAGAAGAGAACGAAGAGAGACCAACGAAGGCGAGGAGCAGAAGACGGTTGAAAAGCAGCAGTCAGTTAGAAAACGTGATGACAAAGACGCTGATACAGAAACCAAAGACAGAACAAACGAAACTAAAGAAGGTGAGAAAAAAGAAGCGGAAAAATAGACGTCAGGATAACAAACGCCGCAAAAAATCGCTCTTATACAAAGCTGGTGATCAAGTCGCACTTCAACGCACTCAATTTGGAACTGGAATCAAACTCCGTCCCCGATTTTTTGGACCCTACAAAGTCACAGCTGTTAAGCCAAATGACCGCTATGAGGTAGAAAAAGTTGGAATACATGAAGGCCCTAATATAACTTCCACAGCTGCTGATCTGATGAAACCATGGCCATTTCAACAATGAACTCTTTGGACATTCTATTTAGTATTTACTATCTTTCATTCTTTTTTTGTTCATTATTTTTTTAATAGTTGATTTTTTTTCTCCACATAGAATTTTTATATGTACAAGATGTATTAAGATGTTAAATTTTTTTTCCTTGCCAAGAAGTTCCAGATACGCTCCTAACGACGCTTGAGCATTTAAGACGGTCTGGAGAAACAACATTTTCCCCCCTCAAGACGTTCCAAGATGATCTATTCACATTCAATGAAAATGACGTTTCTTTTTTTGTTTCCTCAGGACGTTCTAAGACGATGCATCCAAAGGAACAAATATTTTTTTTCTTTTTTTTTAATGACTCATTTTAGATTTTGCTGTAACTCCATCATCGCCAGGAGGACCTGTCGCGTCAGGATGCCCGAGTGTGAACAGGAGGACTGCAACAACTCAACACGACTAACTGGATCGCGAGAGAGATTGCTGATGGAAGACGAGACGAGCTGTTGTGTTTTCGACTAAGACGTAATGATTAGAGAACAAAGATGTATCTTCTTGATTATCACTCTTTTCTTCATTTGTAAATAGTCACCAATGTAAATAGCCGCTAATGTACCTTCACCAATAGTTAAATAAACTACTTTAGTTACCTGGATATGTATCGTCAGCCTATAAAATCCTCTAGACGCCGAGTCCATATATATATATATAACATCTGCCATATCTTTAAGGGAAGACATATTAATAATTTGTAAAAGTTTGTAGAAAATATTCCAATGTTTCTTTTTCCACTGCTATTATTTATATTATCTTATCCTTTTCCGATGGGGATATACCTTAAATTCTCTCAGACCATTTAGCCTGTGTTTTAAGCTATGCAAGCAGTTTAAAACTTGATTAGTAATTTATTTTCACAATAGTAATAATGAATTTTTAATACGAGAAAAAACTTTTATAGTAAAATTGGAGAGAAAGATTTTTGCATTAATACCGTTCATTAATTTTTTTTTAAATGTGTTTGTATAATTCTTTTAAGACGTTTGAAACATCGAATTATATAATAACACTTGCTTACCTCTTTGGCTACATTAGAAATATGGATAGCAATGTCGATTCCTGACACACCAGCTCCTAAGATAACAACTTTCATATTCTGAAATTTAGACTCTTCCCGATAGTCATGGCTGTGCATCAATAGACCTTCGAAGGAATTGAGCCCAGGAATTTCGGGAATATAAGGCACTGAATAGTGACTGAAATAACGAAATGCAGTTCATTAATTTAGAGAGCAGATAAATACATTTAACACAGAATTTACTCATCAGCTCCAATTTCGAAGCTCTGAAAACGTAATACTCGAGTTCTTTATAAAAAAAAAATCTTTTTATATGAAACATTTGCGTAGAAAACTTCAGTCAAAGAAAGATACAAATTGTAAAAATTCGACTATATTATTTACAGATATGATTTGGAAAAAAATCTATTATATCCCGCAAAGAATTGTAGTGTATTACTTTCCGTATACTTCATGCCGAATAGAGTATTTTATGGAATTTATGATGATTAAAATGACAACAAAGTAGAAAAAGCAGTTGCATTTCTCAAAGTTATTAAAAGTTAAGCTTTCCAAAACTTTGAACTTTATTTTGGGGCAAATTTAATCTAAATCCAACTCGAATATCATCAGAATAGACCTGCGCATTTTGATGCACTGCAAAGTTATTTCTTATAAAATAAGAGAGAAAAAATTGAAATATATACCACATACATACACTATATATAAGAAAAATCACATACCACTAACATTTGTAGCAGGCATAAAGTATAAGCTTTTCTGTCTAGAGCATCAGTTTTTGAACAAATTTATTCTCACTGATGTTTAAGAAACTTACAGCAAAAAATCTGATCTATACACCACATGACTTACTTGTACGGAATATTAAATTATAAGTATTTTGCATTTCGTTTAAACGTATTGGATTGAATTAAATCCACTTCGTCGATAGCGCAAAAACCACAATACAATAAATGAACTCTTTAAAATTCACTATACTTATTTACCATAGAGACACGCTGGCGCTAGGTTCACTTAACAGCGTTACATCTCATTCATTTGACAACTCAGAATGCAAAAACATTATGTGTATCATCTGAAGAATTATCTAATCGTTGCCACATGTTCTATTCAAATACTATAATAATTCTAAAACGATGTATAAAAGAAATTAAATAAACAAAAAGATAGTTTTTCACAGACGATTCAGTATTTCTCATTCAATTAATTCAGTAACACAAAATATCTATATTAAAAATTACGAAATAAATATTAAACACTTGTTTCTTGAATAAATTTCAGAATGGATTAAGTATGATTTAATTCGCAGTAATAAAAGGCGCTATCCTTGTTGTTGCGAAGTTTAGTTTCTCTAGATTGGGAACAAATCCACTATTCTGCTAAGTTTCAAATGTAAACAAATATCGCTGCTATGGCCAAAACATTAGGTTTAGCCGGACTTAAACAACTTTTAAATTGTTGACAATTCTACAACTATAACATACAGGTTAACTAAAAGTACGAAACTCTTAACTGGAAGATAATAACAATATAATTCAATCATTTTTAAAGCAAAAAATGCACAATTTCTAAAAATATAAGAATAAATAAACTGAGCTCACTGAGCGGAGTAACAGAGTGGATATATATATACTTTTGGTGTGGCCAATTGCAACCAAAATTGGAGGTGCACATTTGCATGTTATAGCAGTCCTATATACAAAATTTCAACGTTCTGAGGCTACTCGTTTTTGAGTTATGCGAGATACATGCATACGTGCGTACGTACTTACGCATCGACGCCACGAAACAAAATTTCTTCAGAATCCATTATTTTTCGGGGGAAAGATTCCTTTATTCTGTCCTTCCGCTATCGAATGCAATAAAGGCTGTTCCTTTGTTGCATTTGATAGCGGTCAAAATGGATATTTTCGTTGAAATTATGACACCCGAAAGTTTTCGCGATTACAATACTTCCTTTTTACTTTGTACAAGGAAGTAAAAACAGTTTTTGACAATCATGTTATGGTCAGTTCACAAAAGTAACTATAAATGAGTTTTCGGTACATTTCTTACTATTTAAATGTAGTTTCTATTCGATTCACTTTAAGAATAGATTAAAATGTAACCGTTATATTATTAAATAATAAATTAATTAATCATTAAATTCAGCCCTTTATTATTTTCGGGTGATAACTAAACAGCTTAATCATCTTAAAAGAATTGTAAGACGTAATAAAACTGGAAAATTTCTTTGCCAAAATATTTAAATTGTTTTCAGATCCTTTAGAAAGGGTGAGAGGAGGTAAAATCAAAATATATAAATCAGGACTACTGTATAAAGTTTGGAAGAAAAATGACAACCTTATGACAAACGATTCTGTTTCTGCTGTTAGCTTTATAGACCGTTACTTACGTGCATAATGGAAATGAGGTTTTCCCAAGCATAACTCATTTTTATAGTTGAGCATTAATTCGTAACGAATTCTTAGGGGAAAATTGTTAAAAAGAACTTGAGAAGTGAATGATTTTCCGCTTGGTGACCTGATCTTGGGCAATTGAAAGCATTCACCTTAAGAAATGGAGTGGCTACCCGTCCTTTTTTAATATATTAGAAATAGATGAGTCAGAAATAAAATTTCTAAACACTAATTACCAAGACTATGAGAAAGATGGCATTGCAATCAAAGTTATGCGTACAGAAATAATGTTCAATCATATAAATTTATTCTCTTTCAGAGAAACTTTTCTACATCTTACACCAAAAAAAATTGTTTTTAAAGCTCACAGCATAAACTGCAAGTGAAATTTCTAGTGCTATATCCCTTAAATAGGGGTGTCATCCAATTAAAAGATTTATCCTAAATATCCATTTCGAAAATTCAACAATTTTTGAAAATTTGATATGTGCGACTTTTGGATCAATTTATGTAAATACAGCAAGAAGGCTCGTTTTCCTTTGTCTATGCATATACACTCTTTTGCATAAAAAATCGAAGCACCAAGTAGGACTTTTGCGATCGTGACGAAATTTGGTATGCAAAATCATCTTGATCGAGCATGCAAATGATCAAAGTTTCAAGGCAAGAACAGGAACTGCGATCATAGCGCGCATTTCTAGTGCGCAATTCGCAAAGTATAAAACCAGTAACAGAGGTGGAAAATTTATCTTTTTTTGTTGCTGCCATTGTAATTTCGTAAAGAAGCAACTAAACATGCCATTACGACGATATCGAAGACCTTACAGACAACTAAACGACTTCAAACGTGGTCGCATTGTAGGGTTGCGTGAAGCTGGGTGGTCATTCCGAGCAATAGGCCGTCACCCGCAGAGTACAGACACTGCTGTGCAGGGATGCTGGCAGCAATGGTTGCTACAAGGAAATTGCCGACGAAATGAAGGCTCTGGAAGGCCAAGGAGCACAAATGAGAGGCAAGATAGGATGATTGTTCGATAGGCCCGAACCGTCACAACATTATCATTGTCGACTATTCAACGCATTACAGCCACGTCTATGCCTCCTGTGGTACCGTCCACTATCTCACGGCGCTTGTCTGAGGCGGGGTTACGCTCACAGAGGCCTTTAAGACAGTTGCCTTTGACCGCACAACATCGGCGGAGTTGTTTGGAATGGTGTCATAGCCGATCATCATGGCTGCCATCAGACTGGCATCGTATAATGTTCAGCGATGAATCCCGCTTCACTCTTGAAGCAGATGGCCACCATGTTCGTGTCTTGAGAGGACGAGGCCAGCGATCTCAATCAGCCTTTGTTTTACATAGGCACACAGCCATAACCCCTGGTGTGTTGGTGTGGAACGCTAATGACAGCAGGTCATCTTTAGTCATCCTCCCTACATCTTTAACAACTCAACGATATGTTGATACCATCCTGCGGCTGGTTGCATTACCCTTCATGGCACGTCATCCTGGGGCAATTTTCCAACAAGATAATGCCTGGCCACACAACGCTCACATATCTTTGGACTGTCTCCGCGCGGTTGATACTCTTGCTTGGCCAGAAAGGTCACCAGACCTTTCACCAATCGAGTATGTCTGGGACATGGTAGGCTGCCAGATTCGGGCACCACAAAATATCACAGGTCTGACAACTCAGCGACAACTGATGAATGCCTGGCAGAATGTGTCGCAGGATGACATTAGGAACCTCTTCCACTCCTTGCCTCGACAAATTCAAGCATGCATTGCTACCAGGGGCGATTCGACAAACTACTAATTTGAACACTCAGTGGGTGATTGTGATCCGTGAACAGGTTACTATGACCTTGATTTTTAATCATTTTATTATCATAGCTAAAAAAATGATTTGAAACGCCAAATTTTAGCTCAACATTTTGCCCTTAAAATATATAAATTAGATTTATCATTCTGGATTCCCATCGAAAGCATCGCGAAGAAGCAACTTGATGAGAAAATACTGCAGTACAAAATATCATGGAAGCTTAAAAAAAAAGAAATTAAATATTCGGTGTTCAAATATCGATGAAAAAACAGAAAAATTTTGCAATTTCAGGAACATCCATGTGAAGGAAAAAAAATCGCAAAATATTAAAGTTTCTGTGTTTCTCCAAGTGTTTATGAAATGTAAAAATCTATAAAAAAAAACTTAAGAGTGGCTTGTTTGTTTCTCTCCACTATGTTTCGAATTTGCCTTTTTTTCTTTTTTTTTAAATCATGATATTTTGCATGACGATTTTTTGGGAAGAGAGAAGAGATTAATTACGACGAAGGACACAAGGGCGTCCGCCAAAAAAAAAAAAAAAAAAAAAAATTCCTGAAGAATGTTTTAAGTGAAATTGGCTCGTATCCAAGTTATACATGGAGCAAACCATGAAAACTCCTACGCTGCTGCCAGTCCGTTTGCTGGAATTTGACCCCTGGTCAAAATTGGCTTCTGGTTTGTCTTAACTTTCTTCCCCTCCGCCAAGATGTTTCGTTCGACGATGATTTGCTCTTGAGTTATTTTCTCCGCAATAATATTTTGCTCGCATATTTCTGCCGCGTTAATTTTAGCGGATACCTCTTACGTTACCTGTTAAATACCTATTTCCTATTTAATTACCAATCGCAAGCCTGAAATCAATTGCAATGATTTCTATATAAAATCCATGAAATGCTTTAGATCTTTTTTACTGAAACTTATAATTTGGATACTACTTTTATAAAATTAGATATTAATTTATAATTATATTTATAAATACAACATGACAGAAGGGATTAAAAAATAATAGCTCTGGAAACATACCCATTGCAGACCATTACAGCATCATACACGAATCGCGCCCTTTCATTCGTAGCAACATCACAAATGTCAACGAACCACTCAACTTCGCCGTTACTGTGTTCTATGGCTTCTATATTTTCAACTAGAGTATGAAACTTTAAAAGAAAATAAACAAGAAAGCAATTAAATTTAAGATAAAATTGTGTCATATAGATAAATCAATACACTGTTATACTTCACTCGTATATGCTTGTACAGCTCGTAATGCTTTGCATATTCTTCTAGGTAATGGAGAATGACGGTATGGTGCACGTAAGACTGTCCGCCACAATCTGGAAAAGGAAAATCGGGAAAAGCCATAACTTCCTTTGGTAAATTCGTCCTGAAAAAATTAATTTTAAGAGAACATAAATTCTATATTACTCGTTTTCTTCATTTACCCACACATATACACAAGAGCATTTGGCTAAAAATATTTAAAAGCAGCATATCTTTAGAATTTCCGATAGACAGTCTCGTACATTGAAAATAAAAATATTTTATTCTGTACCATGTTGCCACTGCTCGCTTTGAAATCGGTGAGTTTTTTTAATCAAAAATTTGTTACAATTTTACAAAACATGAAACAGATAATAAAACAAATTTGAAATTCAAGATTCGGGCTTCCATGTGCCCCTATTCGGGTGGAGGACTACGTTATTCAAAATTTGATGGTTCTAGGTATCGTTGTTTTTTTACAGTGCGAGACACATACATACATTCATGCAGTTTCTTCATAATTTAATTTCTTGAAATATAATACAGTTTGGCAATATTTGGTGGCAACAATTTGAAAAGTGATACAGCCGTTTATAGTGATTCCACACAAAATTCCATTTCGAGACTAATAGCCCTTCTGAGCTAACGCCCCTTTGTGCTAATAAATAACAAAACGTGGAAGTGTAAGTTTTAAAAACCTATCCTGATATTCAGTCCTTTTCAAAAAAAAAAAAATCATTCTAATGTAAACTTCTTCTTCAAACCCTATTAGACTGCCAAGCGAGTTATCACTGCGTTTGAAAATGGACGATAAAGTCTTATGAAGGCAGGGCCGCGTCTACGTATTTTTTCATCTGAGGCAAAGAGGTAAATGGGCTCCCCTGTGTGTAGTCAGATTAGATGTATCTGTATACTTCCATATTCAATATAGGTAATTATACAAAACCATATCATAAATCTTGCAATATTTTTAATCAGAATTTTATGCATTCAGAAATTAATGCATATAATAATTTATAGTTTTTAAAAGAAAACGTTAAAAGTGCTTTTTCGATAAACAGGAAATGACACTGAAATGTATAAATACTACTGCAGTTAACATAGAAGTTTTTACAATAATATTCAAACCTTTTTTTGGGTACTTGTCTTGCTTTTGATGAAATAAAATCAACAGCAATTATTTATCAAAGTCTTCTTCGTTATTTCATGAATATTTTAGGTAGAAAATAATAATATTCAAAAGATTTTTTGAGGGTCAAGCGAAGCTTTTGCATATTTTTTTTAATTTTTAATTTGTAGGTATTATTTTAATTTCCTAATAGTTATTTTTAATTTTGAACAGCTTTCCGTTATTCTCTTTGTTTTCCACCTACGATTCCCTGCCAGACTGAGTTTTCCGGATCACGTTTTGTGTGAATGAGGTAGAACCAGTATTTAAGGGAAAGTCTCGGTTACTTCTGTAGAAGAGCTTAGAAGCTCCTCGTACAGCGTGTTCTGCCTTCTGGTCACGTCTTTGCTTTAAGTTTAATCTTTACATTCGGAAGTACTGTTACGTGCCTGATAGTATTCGCGAATGATCGTACTAAGAGCCAACTCTGTTCGTTATTCCTGTGCACCTTCGGCTCGCTTACTTAGCACTAGATTAGTTTCTTATTTTCCATCCTAAGCCCAAGTGGAGACTTCCTGTAACTCAGAGTGGAGCCAATTGGGAATATTCTTGAGCTGAATAAAAGGATAATTTAACCCTTCTTTGGACTTATTATTGAAGCCTTAGAAGTAAGCGATTAGTCGCTACACATTTCCTAAGTAGTCTAGCTGCTAAAAACTACCAACTTAGCTAGAATCTTATAATTTTTTTAATTTTAAGTTTTTAGAAGCTTTTTTCGCCTAACATTAGTAACTGTGTAGAGCGATTAGGAGTTTTTTTGAAGCAGGAGTCATGAAAAATGAGTAATGCCCTCGCCAGGACTCGAACCTTCGACCTCTCGAATACGCGCCGAGTGTGCTGAGCATTACACCACAAGGGCATGCTAGGAAGACGGGAGAAATACCTTGTATACCCCCCTTTTAAAGGGCGACTAGGGATTAGGGACCCAATCGCCAAATCCTGGTGGTGGAGAATCATCATCCACTACCTTTTTTTTAGTTCGGGCGCCACTGTAGAAGCAATGCTTTCGCCAGGACTCTAACCTCGGATCTCTCGAATACGCGCCTAGTTTGCTGTCCATTGCTCCACGAAGGCATGCTAAAAAGGCGAGAGAAATATCTTATAACTGGAAACATTAAAAGTACTCTTAACGCAGTTTTCGAGTTCAAATATGATAGAATTAAACTGCATTCCTGAATTCTTTTTAAAAGATCTCATTTTGTTTTATTGAAATAGCGTGGTTCTGAAAACTAGATATTTCACATGGAATATCTGAAGCATTGATATCAGTTGGATATTTAAGTGCTAAATAAAAGCTGCTCCTTTATGAAATATTTAAATCTAATAATATAAATTTTCATCAACTGAAATTTGAAAATCAGAAGCTATCTTATTTAACTTTTGATGTCTCTTTTCTTCCTACAGAGGCGGGACAAGCACGGCGTCACGCAGCGCCCCGGCTCACTTGCCTCACTCTTGTCCTGGCTCTGTATGAAGGTTTTAAATAAACCTTTTTATTTAGGACTGAATTTAACGAAAAGAACAACGTGTGAGTACAGTGAAAACTCGTCACGTGTGGGCATTAAAATAATGTAAAGTTGAATTTACAATTTAAAAAGGGATCGTATCGGAAGACTATAAAAACTTGTCCTAACTAAGCTGGCTCAGAGTATAATGGCACGTTTTAACTTTTGCTGGAAACTGGCTAATACCGAAATACTAACTGTAAGAGCTAGGCGATAAAAAGTAAAGCTACGAGCGTCGCTGCCTTATAAAACTTGTAGGGTGATAAAGTAGAATAATATGAAATCAATTCAAATCTAATCATCGGAAACAATAACGTTCACTATTTCTTGACAGTATGTAATAACAGAGTAAGCATATTAATTAAACTGGCCATAGATTAGTCTCGTTCTGAGAGCGAGAGACCGAAAACTCCTCTAATGAATATTCCTTCAAAGCACATTAGTAATCGTCCCTTTAAATCCCTTGCAGTGATCTCAAACTGACGGCCTCCAAAAACATTAATAATTAACCAAAAAATGTCTGAATGGAGCTACTTAATTCCCAATGTGATATAAAGCTTATTACGGGATATGAAGATGCAGATTTTTATTAACTTTATTCGCTCTTGTCAGAACAAATTTCGCATTAAGAATATTCAGTTACAAATTTTGCAATGTGACTAATCGATTTAATTAAAAATACATTTATATATAAAAATGCATGTATATAGATATATATATATTATATACATTTATATTTCCTATATAGTTTTTTTCGAAGTTAATAATTCATAAGAAAAGAACCCGTT
>KK115465.1:525331-543213 GCA_000611955.2 Stegodyphus mimosarum
AATTTCTAGTAATTTTTCTGTAGGAAAACGAATTTTATCAGAATCTAAATTCATCAAATCTCAAGCTAAAATAAAAAAATTTATAATTATTTATAAACAAACAAATTTATAATTATTTATAAATCTCAAGCTAGTAAAAAATAAAGAAATTTATAATTATTTATAAACAAGCATACGTACTTATGCGACGAATAAAAATTTAATATATAAAAGAAAAAGATTATAAGTTCTAAGATTATAGGGAAACGATTTTACGTCACACGAAACGGTGCCAACAAAAATATCTCGCAGTACCAAATTTTAGATTTCAGATAGAAAACAATATTAAATCTGAATTTCTTTCTTTACGATATTATTATTGTTTATGCACGTTTTGATCAATATTTAGTAAGCGAAATTTGAAACTGAATAAAAATATTTTTTGTTATTAAAAAGCTTTCATTAAAAAAAAATCTGGCCTGTCAGCTGTTTTCAGATTTTACATTCGACCAGCATTAAACTTGAGTTTGAGACCACTGCCTTAAAATACTTAAAAAGTATTCAGGCACTGGTCTTAAGAACCAGTCCTCAAGTGCCGGTTACCAAGCACCGGTAACCCCAAGTTTAAAGTGTGAAAACAACGATTTGAAAAATATTTTATTACAGAATCCCGCTTCTACAGAAGGGAAAAACCGCAAATGGCCGATGGAAAATTGCAGAAATTGCTCGGTCTCAGTTAGCAAGGATAAATGGCATTCTGCTATACGATTTAATAAGATTTCATATAAGTGGGTTTTTGTTTTAAAGTTTGCAACACGTTAAACATCGGATTTAAACTACCATCGCCGCGTTGTATATTCGTGTTATTTTCGATTTTAGAAAAGAAGGCGGATAAGTGAATAGTCCAGGAACCAACAAATTTTCCTAAATATTCTATACGCTTGCTGAATTATGAGATAGTTGTTAGCGTTTATAATCAGTCTGCAGTTTTCTTTTCACACGAATTTTTTAACTCAGTTTCTCTGTTTGCTTACTGGTTGATTCGTCTGTTTGGGTCAAATACTGAAATTAACTTTTGACTTCTTTTCAGTCCAAGTCAATTTTCTAGAATTGTTAAACACGTATTTGTGATGAAAATACGTCATTCGACAAGAATTTTTTCAAATTGAATATAACAGTTTTTTTTTAACGAAGGTTTTCCCCGTATTCTTGTTTAACATTTAAATTAATTAGAATAGAATTTTAATCTTGTCTTCATCGGGTAAATCGAAAAATAATTCTGATGAATTTTTTTGGAAATGTGAAGTAATTTACCGATTTTTGAGGTGTTTTACGGAGATTTGATTTTTCTAGTAATCTTGCGATTGACAATAATTTGATGGATTTTTCAATCAAAAATGTTAATCCTTCGTTGTTAGTAGTCTCATGATTTTCTGTGAAGATAAGAAACGATCCAGAACTATAAAGAAATTAACATGATTTGAATGTGAATTTACGCCATCGGATGCATGGGAAGACCTTGAAAACAAAAGTGATATCACGAATATTGCGTTGCTGAATGCTTTGTTACTTCGTGCTGATTAAAAGGCAAAATTTTCTGCATTCAGAGACGGTAATTATTATTTTTTGTATATTGTATAGAATAAAAATTATAAGATAAAACTCAGAAGTTCTTTAAAGTTACACGGTTTTAGTTAAATAAAACCACAGCTGAAAACCAAATAAAAATTAAGAAATGTTTTTTCAGTTCTCTTAATAAAGTTAAATAAAACCGCAGCTGAAAACTAAATAAAAATTAAGAAATGTTTTTTTTTTTCAGTTCTCGTAATATTATTAACAATTTACATCTAAAATGAAATCCTGGAGCGCCCATATACAGATTATGTTGTTATTAACAGAATTTCAAGGAACAATGGAAGTCATAGTATAGAAAAGACACTACATATATAAAAATGATTACATTCAGTTTAGTTAAATTTTATAATGACAATTTTGCATTGAAATTAGACATTTTCAGTACCTTCACTGCTCTGTTTTTAGTTGCATATGATGAACGTTCAGGATGCAAACAGCTTTTAATGTTTATTCCCCCCATACTTACTGGTATATTTGAAACAACAATAATTTAATTCAAAAGAAAGCAATTATTTGAAACTAATATAAATAAAATCTCCCTCTCACTATCGAAATGTTCTTGGGATTACCGAGTGGAAAGTCATAACCCTAAGTTTTCTGAAGCTAAATTTTTTTTTGAAAGCGTCCGGGCGAAGATAATACCAGATGCCACAGACCAGAAGAAATATAAAAACGGCAATAACTTTTATGGCTCTAAGTCAGGTGACCAACGAATGATCCATACCTTTTGGTAAGGTCAGATCTTCTGGGGAAGTGTGGAAATTGTTCTTTCCTACTATTTACACTTCCCATTTCGGACATCTGGCATTTTAACATGGGGAGTCTTAGAACTGGTTTTTATGTTAAATCCTTGTAAATCGATCTAATATCAAATACGAATTCAACGTATCAAAATTTTAAAAATATTTCTAATAAAGTTATTTTTGTAATTTGTATCAGAAGCTCTTAAATTCCTTCATGTTTGGACTTGGCAAATTGGGAGAAATGTCGGAGCTCCGCTGGTTACGCGTCTGGGAATCTCAACTGGGAAAGGGGAGAAATACCAACAGGTTTGGTTGATCTCAATCCCCTTCCCATTGCCGACAGAAGATTATGGCTGATGTCTACTTGGAGGTATTGCCTCATATGTGAAGATTTAAACTATAACAAAAGCCTTGTAGGAGGGGAAAAGAAACCTGGTACTGCCTGTTTGAACTCACGTTACCCGAAAGAGTTGACGAAATTAAGCTTAGGTTTCCTGTATACGCAGCGAAAACAATAAAATCATCTTCTCATTTGTATTTAGTAAATGTAATAATAATTTATACATTGCTAAATATATAGATAATTTATATTATTTATTAAATAAATTATTAAATAAATATATATTAATTATAATTTTTCTTAAATTCATATAAAGAGTGTAACAGAACTAATTATCACAATTTTAAGGAGTGGTAGAATATGACAAAACACAACTTTTATAATAAATTGCTCGGTGAAATATGAAAGTTTAAAGACAGTAAATACATGGAGAATGAAATGTCGTTTTAATCACTGATATTTACAATAAAAAATGTTTGATATTCGGAAGAATTGTTCAAATGAACAACCATCAACTGAAATATATGCTTCACAATGACGATGGATCTCGTTTAAAAGACGCAAATTGATTTCCCTGAAGACCTTGTCACTCGAATTAACGTCGCTACTGCAGAACTCGTGACTTGCCGGACATCTTCCAAAGTGTTGGCCAGTCACCTTCGTCGTTGCTATATAATTCGTGGCCGTTCATCTGAACAATCCGTGTAAATATTAAACTGTATTTCTTTATTACGATTAAAAAGAGTTTTCGTTTTCCATATTATTCGTACTTATTGTGTTTCCGCATTCACATTTAACATTCCACTAGCACTCTGCAGACTAAACGGTAAAATCTCTGAACGCTCGGATAATTTGATCAGCGTTCAGACCATTGCAAAAAAATTGGTTCCTTGAGTTTTTGTGTTTTTCTTCATGTGTACGTGAACACGAACCAGTTTGTCTCACAGCGTCCTTCACAAAGACTTCCTTCTGTTTAGGCAGACAGCACCTATGTGCTTTACCGTAAACTAAGTCATTCTAATCACGTTCCACCACATGCTGTATTACGAAAACTTTTATTTCTCCATCTTCTGTGACCATCAATTCTAATACATCTGCTTATCTTTATAGCATAAAAAAATAAACTATTTTCAATTTTCTGTTTCATAGATTTTTGGAATGCACGATTTAAATCAAAAAGTTGTGGAGTTTTATTTATTTAATTCCAATGTTCACTCTTAGAACCCCACAAACACTAACAAGTGAATAATCGCTTTAAGTGTGAGAATAAACACGTAAGACGTAAGAAGGGTTAACTACCCTTTATTTCTCAGAATAAATACAATCAACGCCTACTCGGAGTATACACAAAGCCTCCACTTGGGCTTGAACTTAAATAATTATGAATTCAAACTAAACTAAGCTTAACTAAAGCTATCTGAAAGATATAGCCGAAGCTATCAGGTTTCTAAGTAGTTGGCCCCTAAATATTAATTAAATCGGCGAAGCCAAGCAAGGGCCTAAAGTATGGCCGAGAGTGGTAGCTAAGAGAGAACGTAGCCAAAAGGCAAATGCGCGCTAGTCAGGAAAATCAGACTCTCTCTCTCTCTCTGAAAGCCGGCGAAACATCGATTTAAATAGTACTCTTACTCATTTACATTAACTGCGCTTCTGAAATTACATTCTGGTAGGAAATTGTAAGCTTAAATTAGATCTGATAGAAAAGGCGCATTACTTAAAATAACTGTTAATAAAATTAGGATAAACCTTACAAAGTCTTACAAAACCTTACAAATATTCTGCTATGTGAAGAAGATGGTGTGGGACAAAAACGATTGAGAGCATTGGTCTATAACTTTTTGTTTCAACATTTGTGAATTTTATGTTACGTTGCTGTGTCAAAGCTTTTATCATTCGTGCGGTCAGGCTCATCTTGGGATACTGACGAGCTAAGACTTGTCATTTATAATTGACGTGATCCGATAAGTTACTGATACTGAGAAATTTTGAAGAATGTCACTTCGTTGAAGCAGAATACTTTTTTTTTGCCTTTGTTTACATCAATTTAAGTTAATCTTTACGAAAATTTGCACTATTTTTGTAACTAACAAAAGATGTTTTAAGGCTGCGTTGTCCTCACTTTGGTAAAAAATATGAATTTGATAGCTAACAAGATTTTTCTCATTTTAAATCGTTAAAAAATTATGTAACTAGCACAGTCGATCTTGAATAAATTTTTGCGGTTATATTTTATTATATCATTTCGAATTACAATTAACGCGCTGAATAAAACTCTTGCAATTTTAATTAGAATTAATTTTGTGTTTTTAGAAGGGTTATTAACTGTTGTTAGCATTTGAAAGGTAAAGATATCTTCATAATTTATAAGCAGAGCGTATAATTTAGAAGCGTTATAATAACGCAAGCGCACTTATGTCTACTATTCTGAATAGACAAAAATCATAAACTCCTATGTTGCGATCCCCGTTTATTCACAGTATTTGAGAAACGGGACTAAAGGCTACTTCTTTAAATGTTAATGCTAAATGTATTCTTTCATTTACGAGACTTCTAAAAGTAACGTAGAGAGTTTTAAGAGAACAATTTTAATATTGAAAGTATGGAGCTCTGTAACTACAAAAAATCTAGCTTTTTATATGGTCTTTATAGAGCGGAAAGTCTCCACGAAGACATCACACTCATTAGGCAAATAACGCTTGCATCAACTGAGCAGAAGTCCAAGTAGTAAAATATTCATTACCCTTCGAGGTAATAAAATTTTTGTGGCCTCTTTCGTAACATAATACAATGCAGTTGCCCTTAAACAGTCCCCCCGTATGAACCCTGAGATATCTCTAGTCTCTCTGTGGTTTGAATTTTTTTTTGGGGGGGATAAATGCTTTATTCTGAGAAACGAGTTTTAAGCAACAATTATGCAATATCTGAAACTAGAGTCCATCGAGGGCCATAATAGAGGTATATTACAATTAGGTAAAAGATAGAAAAGGGCATGATATGATCAAGCTTAGGGGAGACCAGGTGTTTACGATTAGGTAAGCAGATACAACCTCTTCTCACTACTCTGTGAAAAATAGGGGACGGAAAACGTGGACACCTGGTGTCTAACAAAGGTAAGCAGTTACATGTCCCACGTCTTCCACTACCTTGAACCGGCACCTCCCTCGAGTCCCAGAAGGCCTGCTTGCTTCTCTGCGAAGTTGCGTGAACAAACGTGCAAAAGACAATAGAATAACAATTATTAAGATTTATAATATACGAAAATAAGTTACTAACATACTTCAAGTTTTTGTACATGCTTGAATGTACCGGCAGTCCATATTCATCTGAACCAACTCGAGGCGAATAACGCCATGTGCCTCCAACTCCATCTTGCTGCTCGAAAATATCAAATTCAAACTTTTCAGGTTCTGAAATGAGAAGACGTCCAGCACATAAGCCAGATGCCCCGGCTCCGATGACTGCTATCTACAAAACAAATATTGGATAGAATTAAAATAAATAAATAAAGAAAGAAATCATGTATGATCTGCAGAAATTGTCTGAAGCATGCATGTAGAATAATAATGAAAACAAAATATGCATTTAAAATTTTAAAAAAAAATATGTAAAAACTTGCCTTAATTATTGAATGATTATCATTCTTTGTCATTTCACCTCAAGCAGACGTATAATCCGGAGAAATAAGTCTGGATTTTTATATTTTGTCTTTTCTGACGAAAGACTGATGTTAGTTTCTAATTGAGATTGGCATTCTTAAAGTGTAATCTGTATCTAATCAGCAAATCAGTCTTACAGGAATCCTTGATAAAAAACTATTTTATGGGTGTGAAAATGGCGTAAGCTTGGATTCAAATGTCATCAGAAAAAATTATCACACATCACATTATAGAAAAAATTATTTGTAAACCATGTATTAAAATTTAAAACTTTAAAAACATTTATTAATTCTGAAAAATAAAATCGCGTGTACTATCTTTAAACTATTGAATAAGTTAAAAATGTTTGATAAATTCAATAAGTAATTTAAGTTGTAAATCTTTCCCAGATATAAAAACGCATAAGAATTCATTTCCAAATATGATTACTAGATGGTAGCACCATGCAGGAGAGATATTTTTTTCTTACCTGAGCAACGTTTTTTACGTCTATTAAATTACTACAAAAAGAAAAAGCAGTGCAATTTACACGTTTTATCAAATTATTAAATTAATCTTTATATATGACGATATAAGTATATATGACGTATTTATTGATTTACAATTAAAAACGAATTATTAACACATTAACAGAGTAGCGTATATCCAGGCCCGATGTCATACAGAACGGAGGAGCCGGCTCAAATTACCGGGCCCGGTTTTCTTAAACGACCCACTTCGAAGTGAGTTTGTTTTTAAATAAAATCTGAAGAGATTTGATATGGGCACTAATTCTTCTTTTATCCATGAAGTTCAGAAGTTAAAATAATTAGCAAGTAAAAAACTAAAACGTCAAATGAATTGAAAGGTAGAATTTTTTTTGCACAATAAAACTTTCTTTTATAGTGAAATGTTCTTAGCTATGGGACTTGCAGCTAAGTTTTTATTATTATTATTTATTATTATTTGTTGGAAGAACACTTTTTGAAATTTTAACTGAATATACGTTACTTCCAAGTATCCAGTGATTATCAAACTTTTTTTTTGTCGCGGCACACTTCCAACGATTTCAAAATTTGACGGCACACAAAGAAAAAGATAAGTTTAAAAGCTGTTTACTTACCTATAATACGCTGTGTAAAACAGTTTATGATAATAATTTTGAAGGTAAAATAAAATAATATGTACCGCAAAAAACAGCAGTATGTTTATTAAGGGATTAATTACAAGTTAATAATAAGAATACTTTTAATGAGAAATTTGAGCTTGATGTTTTTTGATAATTTCATTTATATTTGGTCATAAAAATGATAATACTACTCTCCTATCGTTTTCTACACTTAACAATCTCGATCTTTCATTCGTTTTTATACTGGTAAATACTGAAAATCCGAAATGACACGAATAAATGTAGAAAATGTGTTGGTTAATATGATTCCAGAAGTTTTTCCAGTCCGTCACTTTGTATGCTTTATTTATTTCAGGTTTACTAATTCCAAAGTGTGCAATTACTGGGATATGATCGAAGGAGAGATCATTGATGATTTCGATGCTAATCGAGAGATTTTCTGAAGTAAGAAAGAGGTCTAGAATGTTAGGGTAGTGTCTTGGATTTGTGGGACGGAATGTGTTGTCTTCAGGGAGGTAAATGTAGAATGGATTGTTGCATAGAAAATTGAGAAGAATTTCTCCGTTCTTATTAGACCGACGGCATCCCCAGCTAACATGTTTAGCGTTGAGGTCATTGCCAGTAATGGTAGGAAAGGGACTGCTGAGCAAGTTGTGTAAGTGATGATCCTGCAGTTTGAGGTCAGGGGTGTTACATAACGCACATAGTACCATAATTCCTGAGTTTGAAATACGGACAACGGCTCTGACCGCTTCCAAGCCTTAGGTATTATCGGAGTTCTAAAAACATGACTCAAATTTCGTTTTACATATATTAGGGCTCCTCCCCCTCTGTGTCTTATTCTGTCGCAACGATTGAGACAGATATGTTTGCGACCCAGATTTATACAGGAACGCAATAACGCTACATGCACTAACTTGTCTACAATGTGAACATAAACTATAAAAGAGTTGTACATTGTATATCTAATCAACAATTTAGTTTTATGTTACGCTGATACGAAGTGTATAAACAAATTTCCCAATCTTAGACAAAAAGAAGTTTTGTATTGTTAGTTGGAAGTTTTGGTATAGTTGCATTTTTTGTATTGTTACGCAGATAGTGCACTTTTGTTATATAAGTATATTTAAATAAAACTAATCTCTTTTGAAAAACTTATGTACCACATTTTTCAATATAGTAATCCCACTTTTTTTATTAAAACTTAGGAAGAGATTATAAGTTTTTTTTAATGCAGATATTTTTTGAAAGAAGCCAATTATTGAGAATTATATTTTATTCAAAAATTACATTAAATTTTATCCTTATGTCAAATAATTAATTCAAAAGAGCTTTACTGTAGCATTCCATTGAATAATAATTAACAGTGGTTTGTTGCAAATAAAACATTTGATATACAGATTTTCTTAGATCCTTTTTACCCTTTTTAACAGATAACAGTATGAGTGAGCTGAAGAAAAAATGCCGACTGTACAGTGTTGAATATCTGAAGTATGGCTTTATTTCATCACCGGGAAATAGTACTTTACCTATGTGTCTTCTATGTAATAAAATAAGTCAAATGATTCAATGAAGCCTTCCAAGCATAAGGAACATTTAATAAAAATCCATAGTGACAAAAAAGATAAGGATTTAATGTTTTTTTCAAACAGTCAAAGAAAAATATTTGAAAAAACCGTCACTGCAACAGTTCATAGGAACAACACCTAGGCGAGATGAAGATGGACTGCGTGCTTCTTATAACATTTTTTTATTGATTCCAAAGCCAGGAAAGCCGTACACTATTGTGAAGAACTTATTTTACGAGCTGTAAGTGAGGTAATACGCACCGTGTTTCATAAACCAGCTTTCGACAATATAAAAAGGATTCCACTGAGTAATAATACAGTACAAAGAAGGATTGACGAAATGGCTCAGTGCGTAGAAAATTTTTATGTGAGTACTTTACATCTGAATTTTCTATACAGCTTGACGAGTCCACTTTACCAGGAAACAAAGCTTTACTTCTGTCTTATGTAAGATTTGTCAAAGAAGAAAAATGTTGCCAAAAATTGTTATTTGCTAAATGTTTGGAAACCGATACGAAAGATTAAACGTTATCCATTGAATTAAAAAGGTTTTTTGATGTAAAATATATACCCTTGACTGTTTCATTTCTGTTGCTACTGACGGTGCTCCGGCAATGGTAGGAAGATACCGAGGCTTTCTGGCATATTTAAAACAAGCTGTACTGAATGTATTTTCAGTACATTGTGTCATTAATCGACATCATTTAGTCTCACAAAATCTTAGTGAACGTTTGAATGGATCACTAGATTATGTCATTAGAGCAGTTAATAAATTCAAAAGTAAAGCTTTCAATGAGAGATTATTTGCTCAACTTTGTTTGGCAAATAATTACAATTGTTTACTACTTCACACAGTTAGTTATCTAAGAGTTTATGTTTAAAGCAATTTTATGCGCTCTTTGATTCAGTGTTGGAATTCCTGGAAAGCAAAGACAATGATTTGCGATCCAATTTAATTAACTCTAAAAATGACATAGCCTATATGATTGATTTATTTGCCAAATTTTACGAAACTAATTTGAAACTACTAAATTTAATCAAAACTAAAAGCGTAATATCTACGTTTGTTGCAAAACGTTTTCTCTACAAACAAAACTTGGGAAGAGAAGAATGTTCTCAGTTTCCAAATCTTTCGAAATTGTAAAATAGAGATGAAGATTTGTTTGCTTACCCTCAACACCTAACGGCTCTTCATGCAAACCTGAACCAAAGATTTGAAGACATTCTTCCTTGGATATTCCGGACTGAGGGTTGAACCCATTTGCGCGTGGGCAAACTCAGATCCCAAACTTAGATGAATCCATAATAATACAGAAGCAGCATATTAAAATATCCATAAATGACCAAATGACCTTAAACCACACATCAAACACATCAAACAGCAGAGCAGTGTTTGACACACCAGAGTGCCTGAGCTCAAGGCTCTATCCCTCGTAGAATATTTGTGCAATTTCGAATTATGGCTTGAAAATAACCCAGGAAAAAATATCAAACTTTTTTTAAGTAAATAGGAAAAATTAAGAAAAAAATTAAACGAAGTATTTAAGCATGAAAAGTAGATTGTATCTGATACTTTGATACTGTTGTTATTACTCTGACATGCAGCGAGGAATTCCTATCCCTGCTCTTTCCTGATTCCTGAGTGAATTCCGAATTGTGCCTGATGTCTGAGGAAGTCTGTACAAAGTATTTTCCAAATGAGGTATAAGCTGAGGTGGGAATGGATTGCAAAGGATGAGTATTACCTAGTAAGTGCAGGCCCAGTAGCCATCGAACTGGTGAGTAAGAATTAAATTGAAGTTTTTCATCTTCTGTAAACTTTAGTAACTCCATTGCTACGTGAAATCCGGCTGCGAATTTCGCTCCCGTTGACTTAGTTGCGCTGATTTTCTCGATATGGTTAATGATACTGCTGAGAAATCGGCTTATTTTTTCATCTTTTAGCCAGTTGAGCACTTAATTGAGGTCATCAGGTGGGTTTTGGAGATTTTTCTTCAATTTCTCGCTGTAGAGAGCTTTCGGGAATCTGCTTGCTTCTGTAGTTGTGGATTTCGGTATTTGTGGAAAGTCATCTGCTGCAGGGATAGGAGCTGATGGTTTCTGCTGTATAGACTTCTTATCAAACTTTTTCTTGTAGTCTGCACAGCCTTGGTAACTCAAAACGTGTTTTTCTTTGCAGAAAATGCAAGTAGGTTTGTCTTCAGGCTTGAGAGGGCAGATGTTACTTCTGTGGCTGTCTCCGCCCTTGCAACACCTCTCGGGATTCGTGTACAAATGCTGGGAGTGCCCCCAATCCTGACACCTTAGCACTGTATGGGTCTCTTCTTAGGATTAAATTTCTCAATAATGATGTTGACACTAAACATATTGTATATATTATGGATTGCATAGCCAGTGAGATTTTTCTTTAGCTCCAACAAGAATGTGGGAAGTTTCTCGAAATTGTTCTTTTTGCTTCTCGTAAACTGCTTAACTTTCAGGATAGGAAATTTATGTCTTTCGAAGTCTTTGAAGATTGCCTCCTCAGTCACAGAATCAAGTAGATTCTTAATGACCACCAGCGGCTTGTCGCACGTCATCTGAAAGGTGGGAAACGGAAAACTTCGTTCTTGCAGTAATTTAACTGTAGTTCTGTAGTCATCTTTAGATTTTATATGCACGTTATAGACTTAGACTTCATTTGGGCTTCGCATTCATCTTTACATGTTTTTATAAGCAGCTCGCCGATCTGTAACCAGGTAATCTTATTCTGCTGGAATACAATGGGTGGGGGCGGTTCCAGTTTCGTCGCTCCTTTCTCTGGTTCTTTCCCATTTTGATTTTCAAGTGTTTTGAAGCGATTCTCCTTACTAAGTTCCATCGGTTCTTCTGTTGTCGAATTTTTTGTAGTGATCTTTGGAGAAATCTATTTTCCATCATCATTTGCTTGGTTAGGGTCTTCGGCTCTAATTTTTTCTGAGCTTGAGTAGCTTCCAATGATTTTTCCAACTGTACGCCGCTGAATAATGAACTTTCTTTAAACATGGCAAAGACGTGATCCACTCCTTTTTCCTGAATCAGTTTCTTAATATAATCGTCCATCGGCATCTTTGAGATATTAGTTTTCTCAGTATCTGGCATCGCAGGTATTTTCTTCTTGCCTTTCTTAGTGCTAGGTGCAGCCAGAAAATCTTCATGGGGTAGAGGCTTAGATTGCGACTTCGTAGATTGAAAAGATCGCTCAGAATTCTTTCCGATAAACTTATCGTCAGATAATTCGAGAGGAGTCCTAAAATAGGACATTTTCTGCGTATCTGAGGGTAACACCGCTGCAGAGATAATTAAGGTACGGCAAAGTAAGAGCAATCAAAACTGCATCTTGTCACTGCTCAGTCACCGCTGTCACTGCTCGAATCCGTCAATGAATGCTATTTGGTAGAATGTGCAATCACTGCTTTTATGAACCTCATCACAAAGAAAGGAAACCTACTAGAAATTATTGCTCGTGGGGATTTGCGGTTGGTTCTCACAAAACATTGAGCCGGACATAAATACACTCATAACATCTCATCAAGTTCATCTAAGTCATTAATTTTTTTAATTTTATTTTAAACAAAAGTTATAATTTCAATAAATATTTCTTCAGCAAAATATTTTTTAAATTTGTAATTTTTATACTATGCGTTTATGTAGCTTTTTCAATTGGAGGTCCGTGGGCACGTTTTGATTATAAAAGGGGTCCGTGGGCAAGTTTTGACTATAAAAATGGGTCCATGGGTCAAAATGCTTGGGAATCACTGATCTAAAACAACAAATATTTTTACTTTTGGCATTCTTACGGCAGCTTCATCTACAGTGAACATAAGACGATGTCCTAGATTTATGTCTTTATTTAAATCTCTAAGATTTAAACTTATTCTCATTTCATTAGGTTTGAAAACAGTTCCCACTGCATTTAACTATTCAGTTGGTCTCTTATTCTCTCAATGAAATTAAAATGTTTTATTCTTTGTAGTTTATTCTCCACTTTATCTCATATAGCTATGAGCATTTTTCTTGGAGGATTAATTGCAGTTAAGAACAATTTTTCCCACAGTATCCATTTTATTCCCAGAAAATGTAACTGATCTTTTAATTTCAGACTTCTGTATTCGAACGACCAGCATTTTTATTTAATTTTAGAAATAGCAGAACACATTGTATCGATATCTAACAGAAAATCAAGTTTAATATAATTTACAATAAGCATCAGCAGCCCGTTTTTCTTTGTTATCCGAACCATTTTCTATTGTTATCCGAGGCATAATGTTCCTACGTAAAATGCTAACTCTTTCTCAATGTCATGATTTGATAATTTATTTGTTTCTCCTTTTTGTTTACCTTGATAGCTTCATTTTTTATTTTATGCTTTTGAAATTATTCACAAAATCGTTTTCCTTTTACTTTTATGACGGATTTTCTCATACGCAGAAAACTTTAGATTTTCATGAGAAGTTCTGCATTTAGGACAAAACAAATTTGGCACATGTGCTAGACGCATTGCCTGCCAAATTTAGCGATTTTTGTCTAGCATGGTAACCATGTGATTTTGGAGATATTTTGTTTCGTATGGCAGCGTATTTAAGAGCGTTGAATAATGTTTTATATCTGTGTTTGGTTATTTGTGCTATTTCTTCTGCGCTTTTTGCCAAAAATTAATTTTTTACAGTTTTACTAACATTTTTAACATTGTTTCCACTTTTCCAATGGTAAAGGCACTAGTTTTTGCATTGTTTTAATTATTAAAAGATTTTTTGTTAATTTTTCGCATTTTAAGCTTAACAAGCTGTGAAAACTGTTCTTTTTTTTCGTAAAAAATATTTGGCGGCAACATTTCGTAAACTCGAACTCGGTGTGAATGGCACATTGCAATAACGCCTAGCATGTTAAAATAATTCCTATAAAAACCTGCTTTATTATCTAAATATTTGGATTTTTGCATATGTTACCTCTTATTACATTTACAGAAAATCCTAATACTTAAAATAAAAGTTCAAGTTTTATTTCAATATTAGTAATAATGATAATATCCCCATAATTAAATTATTTCTGTATAATAATGAAGTAAAAAACTTAAAAACTTAAATAGCATTGCTTATTATATTAGTACTGCAATATTTACATACAGAACATCTAAGCTGCTTACACACTAATTTCAAAACTCTAAACCCGCGTTGTCAGAGTCGCTTATTTTACTTTCGCAGAATAAATAATAAATTATATTCATCACAACAATGCCAATACTTTAGAGAGTCTACTCAGTAAGTTTTCTTAGCTTTATAACGTAATTTATAGGCATTTAAAAGTTGAATCAGCGATACTTTGCTCATTATCACATTTGATGTGGTGGGCCCACGGAAGGAAGCTGAGGAGTGTCGTATATGATACGCTGGAAGCGAAGAGATTAAGTGTGCAAACTTACATGTTCTAGCTTCATTTGGAAGGTCATTTACATACTCATCTCTCCTTCCCGCCATGCTATTCTAGCAGGCGTGCAACAGGGATACTTATCGGAAACTACATTATTTAACTTATATGTGAGAGACATCCCACAAACACCAAATACCACTCTAGCACTTTATGCTGATGATACTGCAATCCTCTCACAAAATGATTATTTTGTCCCGCATTACAAGCACTGCAAAACCACATTTCTGCATTAGGGACCTGGTTTGTAAGCTATAAAACTGAAATTAATTTGAACAAATCCCCAGCAACTATCTTCCAAAAAAATATCATCATTATCAATCTTATCATGTATTAAACCACACTGCTATGGGATAGGCGAATCACTAATCTCGGGCTTCTACCAGACATATTTCATGGTCCCCCCACTCACGCTTTAACCAGAAGTTCTGGGCACGTAAATTGAAGCTGTACCTCTTTACTGCCTGAAACAGAGTTTTGTCTATTGACACCAAGTTATTCATAAACAAACACACACAGATATATATATTCATATTCATACTTGCTTCCCCGGTTTTGTCAGGCCTGCCCAGTTCGGTCATAATCCTGCCGCACCAATCGCAGACGGCTCAGACCTGCATCTTGAGACTAATATCTAGCTCCCAACATACGTTAGAGATAATTAAATTCACGACTTGTCTACTATTTTTATGGCACATAACTTTCCTTAAAGCCTCAAGAAAAGCATCAATGGGATTATTCCAATATATAACTATAACTACTGCTGTCCAGAAATTATCAAGGAATCTATGGCTATTCTTAACAACCTAATGTAGATACCTTGGCACTTATGTAATTGTTAGATGTTTATCTTTCTATATTAACATATTTTCCGTTACTTATTCTGATCCCACTTACCTTATAGGCTCATTCCTTCAGTGTCATGTTATTCCTTTTTCATGAGTTCCCCATATATGTGCGTTTTTAATGAACCTGCGTGCATCTTTCTAACATTTGAACTGTTACCATACTAGTGAACTATCACAGTAGTGAACTAATTTCGAAATTTAGTATTTTATATCTAAATCATTCAGAACGGGGATTAATTATATATTTTACAATCAGTTTCGACAGAAGGGGGGCCCAGTGCCCGAATACTTTGGTAATTACACCATTCAACACCTGTGTATATGCATACTCATGTATAGTTTCGGAAGCAGATGGGTTTCGATTAAAGAATAAGCGTCTTGCATTTGTAATATTTTTCTTAGGTACACAGTATTCTGTAAATTTGTCTTCTTTACCTACTTTTACATGATATGTGTTATATATTTCCAGACCGCAAATTTCTATCATATGACGAAAAGTATTAACTCTCACCTTTTCTTCTTCATTATTTAATTCACTGGCTACTTTATAAACTTCGAGGGATTGTAGCTATCTTTTCCAGTTGGAGGCGAGGTATTTGTCAAATTTCATCGGATCTCATGGCTTTAAACTTTCAGTTTTGAAAAAAAGACGCTTCTGACAACCATATAAAATAAGCATGCATTTTTAATTGCCTGAACCAGAGGTGTCCAACCGATAGCTGGCGGGTGCCTTGTAGCTCGCAATTCTACCTTTAGGCGCCCCAACAGCCACACTCACAATATCATATGAGACAAAAACTTTAGTTTAATCCTGCTGTAAAAAACAGCTGTAGAAAAGTACGATCTCACGTCACGTACAGGGGAGTTGCATTTATGTCCACCTACTCTAGTATTGTCACCTGCACTCTGTCCCATTTTCGCGGTTTTATATGAGCAGCGGATTATGATTAAAGTGCCTACTTTAATACAAGCCCTGTTATCTGCTGGCACTGCTCCGCGTCTGCACAGTTTTACTGTGGCAATCAAACGATGAATCACTCACCAAGCCATGTGGTCGACAGTCGTCAGTCATCAGTTCAGTGGAAACAAGGTGTTAAAAATTCGCTGTAACGGCGACTAAACTGCGTTGTTTTTGACAAGTTCTAAAACAACAATTTAATTATTTCGTATATTTTGTTGTTGCAACGAAGGGAAAGAAAACTTACCACTTCAGTAATGTTGGAGCTTTTAATTCTTAAGAGTTTATGTATAGGTTTTTAAGTTCAATACCAAATGATAAGTAAATATTTGGATAAACAATTCCCAATAACATGAATGTGTAAAGCTTGTGACAACATGATAAACACAATATATACTGTAAAATTAGTGTTCAAATCAATCGTAAATAGTGACCAAGAGCTCCAACAGAATAATTAAATTTATTGCGTTGTGAAATATGTAGACAGGTCCAGTGTTCTAAATTAAAGTGAAAACATTACAAGAAAGTTAAAATTAAATATGGAAATTTATTAAGATAATACTGAATTAATACAGAATTTTACATTGGTGGCGGTGGAGTGGAAAATATAAAAAGTAAGCTCATACCGATCCAAACAGGGAATTTAACATTGTAGATACAGACGTGCGACAAACAAACTTCGGCCAACGTCGCAGAGCTACTTCAATTTGACGTTCCAAACAGTGAAGTTAACATAGAGAATACATTGTAGATATGGTGGCTTGCTTTCTAAAAGGAGAGAAAAAAAAGGTAATTAGTTGTGAGTAAGTTTAGACATTTTCGTCGCCCTCCATAGTAGCCATCTCTCGTCTATTTCTTCCGACATCGTTGGTTCTCTGATAACGCTGACGCTTTCAGCTCCGTCTCCTTCCGTCAAAATGGCTGCGTGTCAGTCTTCCGTCAGTCCTCCTCGTCGCCAGCTCCCAAGCCTTTTTACTCAATTCGCCAAGACTGCTCGATTGGCTATTGTAGATGGTAGGAAAACCGCCAACAGCCCGGCAACCCCAGGGAAAAAACACGCAGGAAGGTGCAGCCCAAGGTGGAAAGAGCTCCTGCATTTGGCGAATATCGCTGCTGGCCTCGTCGAGGGGTCCCACTCCAACATAGGAAAAGCCTGCGAGTAAGCAAAACACCCCGTCTCCCCCAAGTTTGCGGCAGGGTTAGTAGTGTTGGATCTAGCCTCTCTCGCAGGGTGCAACTTTACTCACGTTGACAGATGTTTCACAGACTACCGTCTAGCGGGCGAAGAAATCGAAAACAAGTCAATAAATCTATTTTGAAGGGCAACGGAATACTTTTGAAAGAATAGGTGTTAATTATTGATTTTACAACAAATTAACTTCAATACTGATAAGTACTTAAATAAAAATATGATAATTTCAAAGATAATTTTCTTGGGTTTATTCCAACACCAAACACGACCACCATAGTAAGGAAATAAAAATTACTTCAGTTAAAATACAATAATCAAGTATGAAAATTTTTATATATTCTCCACAACACCAAAACGACCACCAAAGTCAGAAAATATGGATCCCAAATTTAGCAGAAAAGGGGGCATAA
>KK115465.1:548977-698226 GCA_000611955.2 Stegodyphus mimosarum
TTTTAAAATTCACTGGACCAAAAATGATAAATTAGAATACATGGCACCTTTTTTGTGCATACCAAATACAAAATAAAATACAAATTGCATATAACAAAATTCGCGAGGTCACGGCACCATTTTCTTGTTGGAGCTTTTAATTCTTAAGAGTTTATGTATAGGTTTTTAAGTTCAATACCAAATGATAAGTCAATATTTGGATAAACAATTCCCAATAACATGAATGTGTAAAGCTTGTGACAGCATGATAAACACAATATATACTGTAAAATTAGTGTTCAAATCAATCGTAAATAGTGACCAAGAGCTCCAACAGAATAATTAAATTTATTGCGTTGTGAAATATGTAGACAGGTCCAGTGTTCTAAATTAAAGTGAAAACATTACAAGAAAGTTAAAATTAAATATGGAAATTTATTAAGATAATACTGAATTAATACAGAATTTTACATTGGTGGCGGTGGAGGGGAAAATATAAAAAGTAAGCTCATACCGATCCAAACAGGGAGAATTTAACATTGTAAATACAGACGTGCGACAAACAAACTTCGGCCAACGTCGCAGAGCTACTTCAATTTGACGTTCCAAACAGTGAAGTTAACATAGAGAATACATTATAGATATGGTGGCTTGCTTTCTAAAAGGAGAGAAAAAAAAAGGTAATTAGTTGTGAGTAAGTTTAGACATTTTCGTCGCCCTCCATAGTAGCCATCTCTCGTCTATTTCTTCCGACATCGTTGGTTCTCTGATAACGCTGACGCTTTCAGCTCCGTCTCCTTCCGTCAAAATGGCTGCGTGTCAGTCTTCCGTCAGTCCTCCTCGTCGCCAGCTCCCAAGCCTTTTTACTCAATTCGCCAAGACTGCTCGATTGGCTATTGTAGATGGTAGGAAAACCGCCAACAGCCCGGCAACCCCAGGGAAAAAACACGCAGGAAGGTGCAGCCCAAGGTGGAAAGAGCTCCTGCATTTGGCGAATATCGCTGCTGGCCTCGTCGAGGGGTCCCACTCCAACATAGGAAAAGCCTGCGAGTAAGCAAAACACCCCGTCTCCCCCAAGTTTGCGGCAGGGTTAGTAGTGTTGGATCTAGCCTCTCTCGCAGGGTGCAACTTTACTCACGTTGACAGATGTTTCACAGACTACCGTCTAGCGGGCGAAGAAATCGAAAACAAGTCAATAAATCTATTTTGAAGGGCAACGGAATACTTTTGAAAGAATAGGTGTTAATTATTGATTTTACAACAAATTAACTTCAATACTGATAAGTACTTAAATAAAAATATGATAATTTCAAAGATAATTTTCTTGGGTTTATTCCAACACCAAACACGACCACCATAGTAAGGAAATAAAAATTACTTCAGTTAAAATACAATAATCAAGTATGAAAATTTTTATATATTCTCCACAACACCAAAACGACCACCAAAGTCAGAAAATATGGATCCCAAATTTAGCAGAAAAGGGGGCATAATAAAAATTAAAACTTAAATTAAACTTTAAACACCAACTTGTGTAACAACTTTAAAAAGATTGACCTTAAGGATCAACCTATCAAGAGATTAACATTAACAACCAAGGTTAAAAAAAATAACTAAACAGAAATTTAAATAGTTAACCAACCAAAAGTAAAGAAGAAAAATTAATTACACAAGCAACTTAAAATCAGCGTTAACCAAAACTGTCAAGAGAACAAATTAAATGACTACAATTACTTTTAAACAAACCAAAGAAACTTAAGTTCAACTACAAAAATTAAAACAAATTAATCTTTAAGTCTGAAGCAAAATAAATTAAATCATTACCTTTAAAACAATTTAAATCACAACTGAAATAAGTAATACATAACAGTAATGAATGGAAGAAAGAGCTTTTATTTACAAATGTTGGCGAAAAAGTAGTTTGTTTACTATGCAGTGCTTTCGTAGCCGTACCGAAACGAACGAATGTTGAACGTCATCATAAGACCATTCATAAGGATTTCAACGGTAAATACCCATTCAGATCTGCTTTAGATAGACATAAGTTCAGTCGCTGAGCTCTTCTCTAAAAACTCAACAAAGCAGTATTTTTAAACTCAAAAATGAAGGAAAGAATCACACGAAAGCTACCTTCTAAGTAAGTTATATTCTTACATCACATAAAAAGGTGTATTAAGACGAAGTAATTGAAAAGAAAGTTACGTTGAAAATGTCAGATGCTTTATTTCGCGAATTTGGGAGCAAAAACAAATAATCTCAGCCATAAAAAAACTGCGTCACGAAACACTGGGGCACTACGAGTAGACGATACGAAGAACGATATTCATGAACAAATGAGATCTGATTTGGAAAAATGTGCACATTTTTTCCTGCAGTTTGATGAATCTACTGATGTTAGTGACTGACCGCAGCTTCTGATGCTCACGAGAATATTGTTTCCTGACTGCTCAGTTAAAGAAGCATTGTTGATCATGTGTAGCATGACAAAACGCACTCGAAAGCAAGACATATATGAAGCAGTTAAAAACTGCATTACTAAAAAAAGTTCCAATTTGGCCGCGAAGGCCATGTATATATATATATGACCTCGAATAGTTTTTGTGATGTCTGTAAGAACGTATATATAAGTGCATGTTAAAATATGTCCAAGAAGTTAAGGCAATATATTAAAAGTTCATAAATCCAGGTGTAAAATACCACAGGCATTTCGTCATTAAAATCAAGAAACTAATTCTTTTTTGTAGTAGCGTTGGGAAACTTGTGCTTTGTTAGCGAGAACCCGTGGCGGTCAGAGGGTTAAAATACTCGTCGCAGTCACAACCGACCGTCCGTTGGCTATGACTGGGAACAATACTGTAAGCAGGATGTCACATTTTCCAAATTTAATTTGTACCTCTGCGTTAGTCATAAGGAAAATATGGCCTCTAAAAAGCTCAAACTTAATCGCGTAATAACTGTTATACAGTAACAACGCATCGTAAATTTCATCCGTGGACAGTTTTTGAATGATTGACTTTTTAAAGCTTTGATCGATGAGTTAGATACAGAATACGATGATATAATTTACCATGCAGAAGTAAAGTTGCTAAGACGAGGAGCCGTTTTAACAAGCTTTATCGGAATATAGAAGATTAAAAGCTTTCTTTTATCAAAAGACAATTATGACCAAAATTTGGATGATTTGGAGTGGCTTACTGACTTGGCAATTTTTACGAATATCAGAGAAAATCTCAATGACCTAAATACCAGGTTACAAGGCAAAAGGAAACATGAATCAAAAATGATGAGCTCAATATTTGCTTCTCTGAATAAAACCGGTTTCATGAAAAACAACTTATTGGAGAAAGACTATCAAAATTTCCCTTTTATTTATCCTCATTCTAAATCCAGATTTCACTCTGGTGAGTGAGTCATTTAAGCAACCGTCTGTCATTTAGTTTGTTGAAAACCGTCTGTCATTTAGCTTGGAATTTAAAAGAAGATTCAAAGAATGGGCTTCGCCGTCTAACACATAAACCAGAACAACTGGAATTCAAACCAAAATGAAATCAGCTTTAAGACTATCATGAACTGGTAGGACTCTTGACGCTGTTGCGATTCAAAAACTGATGTTTTATATTTATATATTAATTTTGTTATTCTCTTGAGAACAATCACCGTTATTTGGTCCCCGACCTTTCTAATGTAATGTTTATCCCCCCCGGGGGTCGACGTAGAGAACTCTGCGAAGCTACTGGCTAGGATCTGTACCTGGGCAGTCTCGGCCACGGAGGTATACAAATTATGAACTTAGTGGTTCTGAGGACTTTTATTGGCCGGCCCGGGGTCTGACATGTCTTAGAGCAGGGTGGTGCTAGTAGCCCGGGGGTAACTTCCCGGGTATGCTGGGTAATGACTCCCTGCGACGGGCTCGCCCGAGCGACTGGTGGGTAGCAAATTGACGACCAGTGACGTCCCAAAATTTGGTGAGTTGCACCGACCCCTCAAGGCTCCGGGAAAGAGGTTGAACCTCGGCCTCGGTTCTGCGGGGGGTATTACCTGTAATGCTATAAATTAAGGCGGAGCAGGGAAGCCATAATTGTTATTGTTGTTGTTGTAATGTAATGTTTATTACTGGTAGGAAAGTAAATGTAAGAGTATAAAATGCAAAGAATTAATTTAAAAGTAACTCTTAAATATTTTAATAATTACAAAAGGTTAATTGTGCATATTATTATATTACCTTTTTTTGGCAACAGTTTTAGATTGGACTTCGTTTTAGAATTTTACTTTTAAGTCAATTTTACTACTACATTTGAAAAATAAAGGATTTGGTGTTAATCAGTTAATATTATTCGTAGGAGAATCAAACACCGTTAAAATAGTAAGTCTTTATTTGCATCGTATTACAGTATATCAGCTGAGGGACCAGTCGGTTGTCTGTTCAGTATCTGAGCAAATGAAGAGATGTAGCAGATGAAGCAGGAATAAATTTTAACAAGTGTAATTTTCAGGAGCTTATATGTCAACAATAATTATCATGAAAAAAATGGCCAAAGCGGGCGAAACAGATCACCAAAAATTACTCGAACTTTTTTAAAAAATCGTAATTATCAATCTGTTTTGATGGAAGTTGGACCTTGAGTTCGAGCCCTCCGCTTGGATCTTGGATTTTAATTTTGTTGCTGGCAGTCAACTACTGAAGAGTTATAACCAGTACATAAATATTATGCCAATGTAGCCCTCCGCTGATGACACCTCTCTCTTTGAGACAGGCTCTTAGTGTTATTTTCCCCTTACATTTTAAGAGATTTTTCCTCTTGAAAATTTTAAATGATAAACGACGCATCGAATATACCTCATTCATGATTTCTCAGAGACGATCTGTGAGTAAATTATATTTAGTTGACAGCAAACTGCACAGCAAACTCTTTCTAGTTTTCAGTGTTCATGTCTGATGCCTTGCTCTGTTTCATTTAAAACGGAAAATTTATTTTCCAAGCATTTTAAAATGCATCTGGTTAGTAACTGGCAAGTCCCTTTAAATCATGGGTTATTAAATTTTTAAGTATCGTTTTTGAAAGTTGGCAACGATATGAATGAAAATATGGCGTGTTGTCGGTATGAGAGAAAAGTATGCGCTAATTTTAAGGTAATAATTTATTAGGTGAGATCTGAATAATGTGGAATCCTACCAAAAATAAAAAATTGGGAGTGTGTAAGTATTTAGCTACTTTTTATAATAATTAAAATTTATTAATTTTATTAGTTATGTGTGAACACTTTATTCTTGTGGGGTATTTAATTATTTTGACAGCTCTTCGATGTTAGTTTTTTTTTTCATGCCGTTTACACGCCTTTTTCATTGTTAAAAGATCTAGGTTATTAGTCATATAGTTTGCAATATTATTATAAGGTTTTTCACATTGTCATATTTAGACTTTCATTTTTGCATATTTTGTTAATTAAATATATTAAACGAGAAAATTTATTAATGATGTAAAGTTTTTGTAAACAAACTTATTGAATACTGCAAGCTTCATTTCTATTTCTTTTTCGACATTCTCATAGCATTCCGTATTATGTGCTTTACTGTGCTTATGTATTAACAACTTGATTTTTGAAATTTCTCAAATTTTATGTTGTTTGTTAAAAACATGGTAACTTCAAAGAGGTCTGCTGTTGTTATTACTTGGAAGTGCTGTTATTTAATAAATTTACACTCTGCATTAATTTTAATACTTAATTAGAGTACATTTTCCAAAATCATGTGTTTCTTAATTTTCGTAAACTTATTTTTGTATGTTAATTTTTCGGTCTTTTCTGTAAACTAGATGTTGTTCTATGTTTTATTTAAACGCTAAATTTTTAAGCGATTAAAATAGTGTGTCGCGCAATATTTTGTATTACCTTCTTGTTTCAAGTATTTATACTTATTATGTTCTAAAGAATGTGCAGATTTTCTCAGTTAAGAAATAAGTTTTCCTAAATAATGTTCTTCTGAATTTTTAAATTTTTTAAACTTGACATTGTTAGTGAATTTTGTCAGTATTTTTTAAGTGTACACTTAAGAAATCTTTTTGCATATAGAATATTGAATTTTTAAATGATTAAAATTTCATGTAATAATTTTTGCTTGCTTCCTTGTTTCTAAGGCATTTATAATTATGATGGAAACACAAAATATGGACTTCCACTTGAAATTGGTGAGACTGTGCAAATCTTAGAAGAATGTAGTGGTATGTAATATTTATAATATTATGCTACATCTTAATATTTTAGTTCATATCCAAATCAAGAGGTTAAGTTTCTTCTAATCACATAATCAATACTCATTAATATTTTATTGCTAATCAAGTTTTTGTTTGAGATATAAAGAGAATATATGGCATATTCTTTTTAACATGCAGCTATTCTAGAAATTATTTTTATATGAAATCTAGTTTTCTGTATTAAGGTTTAGGACTGGGATTTAGGCTTTACAGCTATTTACATGTTTAAAGTAACAGTGTTACTAGAAAGATTGAGGCAATTTTTGAAAAGTTAAAATGTGATAAAATAATTTTTTATCAAATTCTTTTGTCTGAACTTGGAAAATTCAGAAGAATGTGCGAATGAATAATAAATATTTTAATCTGACTATGGTTTTTAGAATTTTTAAATGTATATGTGCTGTTTGTGTGTTGCATGCATTGCTTATTCAATTGACGATATGTTTACTACTAAGTATTTCAAAAGTATTCCATCTATTTATCTCATTTAATCTGTAGAGAATATAAATGGAAGTTGTGAAATTCTGTGTTTGCTTTGTGTATTTATAATTTTTTTTGACTAGATTATCTTATTTTAACGCTTACGACATCTTTCTGATTTATAATAACTAATAGTCGCTAACAAACATCTTTCTGATTTATAATAGAGTTTTGAAATTCTGAATATGTAGTTAATTAATCATTTGTATTAAATTCTAAGACACAGCATGGTGATGAGATGATATTGTTTGGAAATAGTGATTCAGCATTTTTTATAAAGTAGGATTGCGGATATGAGGAGAGGTTTCTCTTTGCTGAGTAAACTGTAAATGGGATTTAGTAAATATTATTTAAGTATGAACAAGGCTTTATTTAAACTACTGATCTCATGGCAGCTTTCTAGAATGATATTTTAGAAAGATATAAAATGTGGGAAATTTTGTAAGAAATTCACAGTTTTTTGTATAGTCCCTTCTATTGTTAAGTCTTGAAATACAATTAAAAATTGAATACTAATTAATATGACAGCATTAAACATTTTCAAAATATTTTTCTAGTATGGAGGATTTTTAAAATGTGTTTGTCAAGACTTCAGAATTTTTTAGATTTTCGATCATCGATCTAATTCTTGTAAGATTACATGTAGAAAATATAAAACTAAAAATATGGAAGGTTGTTTGTAGAATGAACATTTGTGATCATAAGAAAATGAACATTTGATTTGTTTCATTAAAAGTTTGTTGCAATATAAATTATAAGCCAGTTTTATATGTTAATACTTTAATTTTATAGATAAACATAATTTCTCTTTCAGTTACAAAGTTTTATTTTTCAAGTCCTGAAATTGCCATGTCAAGAATTTCCATTAAAATAATCAGTTGATACCTTTTCTTTCCCAGTAAACTCTTTATCACTATTTTCAGAATCAGTGAGGATGTTTTCTGGACTTAAAAGTACTGCCCATTAATTGATTGATAATTAATGCAATGACATTGTAATGATCGGCACATTGTGAGCACAGCTATATCACCTTCATTTAGTATTCTATCAACTATCTCCCCCCCATCCCCATGAAGCATGCACTTGAAATCTTATAAAATTCTAATGTGACTAACAATGAAACAGTATCTTCTGCTAGTTCAGCTTACTATTGGTTTTTTTGTTTATTACTGGCTTGATGACTGGGACATATCATGCCAATGGAAGATATCAATTATGTTATCTTCATTTAGCATTTCTTCATATATTCCATTAATTAAAAAATTTTTCTTTTTACTTGTACTCATTATTCCTTTAAAACCTCTGAAAATTGCATGTCCATGAATATATGAAACTTCATTATGCTTGTTCCTTAATACGTTGTGAAAAAGACTCAATTTATCTTGTAAGGGCATACTTCTTAGAATTTAATTGATGATAATTTCAACGAGGATAATATTCTTAATGATATATTGTTCTAGTATTTTAGCATGGAACTTTCTGTTTAGAGCTACTAGAGCCTTGCTACGTTTTCTTTTTCAGTGTATAATTAGTGCCTATTTTTTCTATTTTGATGTGGTGATAACTGTAGATAAACTTCTAAAACTTAAAGTGAGTGAGTCGTCAGTGTATTAACGAAAAGCATTTAGCAACTCATATCATGCTGTTCAGAGTCTCTGTCTCTTTTTTACATATATCTAATACCTGCTTTCCTTTTGCACATATCTATATCTATCTAAATAGCAGAATTTAGCATCTATTAAGAATAAGCATGATGTGGCAATATGGTGTCACATAACATTTGAACCTTTATTTGATGTAATTCTGTTTGATTTTAGATAAGCCACCTTTTGGTCTTATAAACAAGGTTATAAACAAATTGTTTTTGCTGTATTTTTATTGCATTTTGAAAAACATGAATTCAGGGCTGTAAAATGACATTTGTGACTGCACTCTGATTGAATGAATTAACATCTTGTGGTCATTTGAAAGAAGAGCTGAATATTGCTGACAGAACAATAACAGATAAGAGCAATCACCTGGAGAAAGTCTGTACTCATAGTGTTCCAAATAAAACTTCTGCTAAATTGGAAAGCTTAATGAATAGAAATCGCTGAAAACCTTTTTTATAAAATGCAAAAAGGAAACAGGTTGAATACTTCTGCTGCAATGGCCATTTGGTAGTTTGTGCAGAGAGAGACCAATAAATATTTTACTACAAGAGTTCCAGATAGAAATGTGGCCCAGGGTTTCAGAGAAAATATTGGTACAACTTTTATATTTTGATGGTAGTCGACTTCCATGGTTGACAGGATAATATGGAAGTACCTTTTTGTTGTCACTGCAACATAGTTGTATGGTTCTTCTCTCTCATAACATGCTAGTGTAGACCATTTCCTACTTTCAGCAGTTTGAATTTCAATCAGCTAAATCTGCTGATACATATTTCACAGAAATTCCTTCTGTGTTATGTTTTCACCGTATTTTCTAATAATGTTATAAATGTTACATTCTTCACTTAAAGAAATTGTTTGCATTTCTGGTGATGAGTGAACTCCCTTTAAGTTTATGTTTTTTTCTTTGCTTGCCATTCTACAAAAATTACCCTAAAAAATGCGCATGCACAAAAAAAATTACTGGTAGCAAAGCAATTAAATATATTTTATCCTAAATTCTGGTTGAAAATGATGTTATGCTAAACCTTATTGGATTCATTTTGTTGCATTATAACTCATGGTTTTTTCTCACTTTGAAGATTAAGTAATTTCCTTTCTTTACACGAGATAGTTTTTCTTTTTTCTTGCTTTTGTAACTATTATAATATTTTGCATAATCAAGATAATTTGCTACATTAAACTGCATCATATTTTGCATAAAATAATTTTTCAACGATGTATAAGTTTATAATGATTTCCTTCAAAAAATAATAAAATTATTCATGATGAAACTTAAAAATGCATATTCTTCCAAAAGGTTTCACAGTTTTAGCCACAATTGTATCAATAAGTCCTGACCATACATATTACACAAAGATTGTATCACAGATTGTAACATGCCATACCTTATAAATGTTAGAAACCTGTAAATGTTAAAACCTTATGTAAAAAAACTTGTAATTGTATTGCGTAACTGATTGTCATACCTAGAATTTTCTTCAATAATATATATGGATGCTCAACATGCATGCAGATTTTCATTTGAGATATACAGTGGATGCTTGTTAATTTGAACTCGAAGGTTCTCAGGAAAGAGTTGGATTTATCCAATGTTAAGAGAAAATATAATTTTAAAAGTATATCAGTGAAGAAGAAAAATATCATAGTAGGTATAATCCCACAAAATATCCAAATCTACTATGCTAACTAAAATTAAACATATTACAAAGCAATAAAGACTTACTGTAATCATGAAATGAAGCAGAAGAAATACAGTAGAAAGTAAACTTTAATTAAGAATGTGAATTACACTTTTGGAAAAACTTATAATGGATACTTTGTTTTATTTATTATGCCTACATTTTTCAACCAGCTTCTCGATTTGAAGTAAATATTTTAATTAATTTTCAGAGGAAGTTTCAATCTGAATAAATCCCAGAGTTTTTATAGGGTTCATTATGGCTTGATCGTTAATATGCTTAATAGTCTCTGCATTCTCTTCTGAATCTGATAAGGTCTCTTCCTTTTTTATCTTCTCAGATAGTTTTTATTATATCATTGTCACTCAGTTTTCCACAAACTTCCAAGTCTTCATCTACCTTACATAATCACAAAAAGTAACATTATCGTATTTAAATTTTGAGAATTCAGGTAAAGCTGTATCAGTATCATCACATTCTTCAACATAATTGTTCTCTTCAGCGTGCATGAATTTAGCATGATGAAAGCAATTACTAATTGTGCTTTCCTTACTGGCATTCCATGTAGCATGTAGACCATTTATAGCTGTCAGCAGAGTAATATTATAGTTTTCACCACAATGTAAAGAAAAAAAATTTTCATTTGTAAGAGTCTTATGATAATTTGTTTTAAGATTCTGGATGATTTCTTGATTCATTGGTTGTAGCTTCACAGTTGTGTTTGTCAACCTGTATGGAACTCAGTTCTGTAAGGTTATTGTGGCAGGTTGCATTATACAAAAATAAGATAATTTTATGCTTTTTTTCTCGAAAACTGCTTGTCTGTTCCTTTTAACGAGTTACTGAAGATGTCTTTTGTCATCCACGCTTTTGTATGTATACGTAATCAACTGCCAGTATTCGAATTCCTTTAAAGCGCAGTAGATTTTTGGACTTTTCGATCACTAATAATTTAAGCTTTTCACTCCCATCCATATTAGCACAAACTAAAGCTACCTCCTACACAAGTATCTCCTTTAAAATGTAATGTCTTGTTTGGCAAGAGTTTGTAAAAAAAAAAGCATTTTGGTCTGCATTAAAAATATCTTTTGGCAGATAAACAGAGAAAAGCCCTGGCAGTTTCATACCAAAATTGGTGTATATATTTTCGATTGCATCATAGCTTTGGCAACATACAGCTTGATAAGAAATATTTTGCTTTGTCTTAAATTGAGAAAGGCCATCCATCACTGCACTTAAAATCTTCAATACCCATTCAACTTGACATTGAATTAGCCTTTGTCTGCAGTAAGGATTCATTTATCGCAAAATTTTAAGATCTAACCTGTTAGCACCATAGCTTTTTCTAGAACTTCTGGAGTGCATTTCTCATGCGTTTCCTTCCTCTAGCAAATTTAGATTCTTCCCATGAATCTAAAATTGATTCTTTGTTTTCTTAAATAAGTTGACAAGGTACTTTTTTTAAAATTCTAGTCAGCTGTGAACTTTCTTTTACATTCGCCATTTTCTACTTTCTTTAAAATTTCTACCTTTGTCTTAAAATTTCTACTTTTAGTTAGAAATTTGTTCTTTCCACGTGTAGAAATCCTGAATTTTACACATTCACACCACAGACTTAGGGAAGAAAAACTCGAACATGTTAACTAGTCTGCACTGCAGGCATAACTGACACAGCTCTCTATAATCTGTAGTAGACTTTTTTTTTTCTGAAATTCCAAGAAAATTGATAGCAAATAAACAAATGATTCTCCCTCTACCCTGACCCATTCATAAAGGGTTCTGAATAAATCCAAGGAAATAGGTTAGGCCAGAGAGCTTTTTCCATTAAGCGCGTGTAAGAGGTGGACAATAGGACAATAGCCACTAAAGCCCCGTTCACATGCAATGCTCCTTTGCACAGCTGCCGTTAGCAGGAGGAGAAAAAGGAGACAGGAAGGAGTTTTATTTTTAGGACCTGCTCAGAAGACTGCCATCATTCCTCCTTTTACACATACCCCACTGTGCAAATTGTTTGATTTCTAATACCGTTTACACATTTTTAACGTTGTTTAGTGTTGTTAATTTCATAATCGGTACTTCTGCAATTGGTACCGGAACTTTCGTTAATGGTTCCTGAAAAGTTCGTGCATTATAATTTTTATTATTATAATTATTATTATTTTATAAGCTTTTATTTAGCTCACTCTTGATGCTTGTCGCTATGGTTCAAAGATGGTCATCGATTTTTAAATTGTTTCCCGATAAGAATCGAATTCAAACTTTGCACATATACTACTTTTGGATGTGGAGTCACGATTTTGATTTTTTGAGGGTTGGATTTTTTTTCTCAAGTTTTTCGTCTTTAAAGTTGAAACGATTTTTTGCAAATATTTGTGTTAAATAAACTGAGAATCTCAGAACATTACTCTTTGTACCATAAGACACAGTGGGAAAAAAATTAAATAAAAATTATAACGTATTTTTTTTTCGTTGTTGTTGTTTTGTTGTGGGAGAATTTTTGAAAATCGCTCGTATTTTTAGACTTTTTTACACCTATTAATTTTAAAATTTCATATCTAAAAATATATCGGTTACAAACTTTCGAAATTTTTACAGCTTATAAAACAAACTTTTCGCATTTATAAAAATTATAAATGAAATTAATAAATTAAATGGATGATTTTTTAAAAGATATGCAATGTAGCAGAATGGGAAATACTGGTTTTTCTTTGGAATCATTTTGAAATATCAGTTTCAAAGTAATAATCTCGTTACACCACACTATTTTCATGACATCATTTACACTACATAATTTGTTATTGTTGCGAGGTGTTAGTTTAGCACGAGATCGGAGGTATTTCCGAGTTAGCTTTTTCTTAAGATGTGCTTTGCACTGCTTGTGTTTAACGTTCTTAGTAATTTGAAGCTTAACTACTGAGTACATTTTGTGATATTCTAAACACTTGTACGAGTATTTCTGTGGAAAATTCCAGAACTTTGAAGTGTTTAGGTTGATAAAATAAATTTAATGAAACTATTATGGGACCTGTATGTAATGACAATCACTTACAAACTATTTTCAATCTATTACAAACCTGTACGCATGCAACAATATTATAATTAATTCATGTATTAAAATTATTTTGAACGTGTTTCACAAAACAAAAACAGATAAAGAAAAATTCTACTTGCGTTTTATGATTTTTTTGCAATCTTTCTGGCCAAATAAGGTTTTAAATAAAGGCTTGTAATTTATATTTGTATTAACCAAATGTATAAATAGCACAAGGTTTTATTTACATATATTTATGCATTGAAATTCAGTAATAAAATTTGTAGGAAGTTTGAAATGATTTAATAACTATTTAGACAGTTTGTATTCTTTAAACCGCGTTTTCTCAGTTTTAATTTTTTCTACAAATCCTTTTACTTTAAGTCCTAAAACATATACAGGTATGGACTAAATTATTTGATATTTTTACTGCTTATTTAAAATTATATACTTTATAGACACAAGGATGGGTTTTGCAAAATACTGAAAAGAAAAATTATTTGAAATGAAAATGTGACGGAGATCATATTTGTTTTAAAGATTTTACATAGAAATGTGTTTTTACTTTTTTTCTCAGAAACTAATGCATTAATTGCAAAAATCTGGGGGAACACTGAAAATTGTAGGAGAAGAAAGACATTATAATAGTTAAATATTTATTAAAAATTTATTAAATTAATTAAAAAAACTATTTCTTTGTTAAAAATTAAAATAATTTTGTCGTACAAAAAACATTTCATAATATTTGTAAAAAGTAGATGAAAGTTCCTTAAAAAAAAAAAAAATCATTCAAAAGGTACCGAGTCCCTTGTCGCGTTGAAGCCTATATGCGCATCTAAGCGCCTTAACTTTAGTTTTAATTTCAATGATATTTCTGAAATATCCAGCATCAGATAACCTTGTGTAAAGGTTATCTGATGCTGGATATTTCAGAAATATCATTGTACCGCATCTTGTACAGTTCCATCTATTTTTGGGGAATGCTATCACATCCGCAGACATCTATCAAGGCAACTGTTTCGCTGACAGTCCAGCGAGCAGTCAATTGCACGTCAGCCATGTTGCTTACTAAAATTAAGTGAACCGCGCAATCTCGCAGTGCAGTATGGGAAATCTCCCCATTTGCCCTGCCCCAGAGAGGTAGGGACATTCTAGCAAATTCTACCTCCAATCCTGAGAAGCAGTTAATGCTTGTTCGCCATGTAAATGGGACACGTTGGAAGAACCAGTTTTCTCTGCCAATCGAATCTGCGCTTGTGAACGGGGTTTAACATTTAGTGGAAATGCAGTAGTCTAGGAATGCAGGCATGTGCCTCTTTACGCAGAAAAGAAATGCAGATGATTTTGACACACAAAGTAATATATACTGCATGAGGAAAAATATTTTTTTTTTCAAATTTTTAGTTTAAATTAATTGAAGTGATAAAAATTTACTTCAAATTAATGAGACGTTAACATTAACTCCAATACAAGTTTTTGGGGGCTTTGGATAAGCTCAAATTAACAATATTTAAACTAATGAGTGTCCACTGTATATGTATATGAACCTCTCTTTTTTTAAAAAAAAAAAAAAAAGTTTCCACTTTTGTATTATTTAAGGTCTCAGCTTAACAGTACTTTTTTGTGATAAATTTCTGCTTCAGTTTTTAAAAAATAATTTGTATATAAATTATTTTCAGGGTGGTTTCGTGGTTTTTCTATAAGAAATAAAAGTTTAAAAGTAAGTTTATTATTTTAGTACTCTCATAGTTAATGTAATATGTTAAGCAGTTTTTTGAAAAATTCTATGGCAATATTTATTAATTTATGCATTTTCAATTTCTATGACAATTATTTATTAATTTATGTATTTTTATTATTAAAGTTTTGTTAAATTTTTATTGAATGTACAGTATAAAGAAAAGATTACATGAATATTTATAGGTTAAAAAGGAAGAGAAAAAATTGCTAAGCATATAAATTATTATATGTGTATGTGTGTGCAACATGCATTAGTCCGAATTATTTAATTTAACTTGAAAGTTTAATTCATGCATTATAATCATGATATTCTGATTATTTACATTCCTACAAAAAGTTACCAACTCATTGGTTATTTTGCAAATTGTCAAAAAATATTCAGCATACTTTTAAAGCTCATAGATACTGTTTATTTTATGAATAATATTAAAAAGAAGCATTTTACAGAAGCAAATTTTATGAGGAAAACTAAAATGTATTTGGCTGAAGGAAAAAAAGCTCAATAAAATGACAGTTAAATACAAAATGTGGAAATCTATGTATACACAAATACATATATGATAATTGTTTTATCGTAAGTTGAAACTGGAGCTGTATATAATCAGAGGACATTCTAGAATCTCTTGTTATTATTGTGATTTTTTAGTGATATTGATTTCAATATTATTTTAATTATAAAAATAATATATTACGATTACTAATTTTTACTGCATTTGAAAGAATCTGTATCACTTCTAAATAAGTTGTAGAGACATTAGGTTATTACGAAGCAGGAGAGGTGAAAAATAAGCAACACCTTCACTGGGAATCGAACCACGGACCTCTCGGACCTGCGTCGAGCATGCAGACCACTACACCACGAAGGCATGCGAAGAAGGCGGGAGAAATACCTTATAAAGTTATAGTTTTAAAACTATGGACCGTAACTATTACCTTGAGCATTATAATAACATATGAAAGACATCTGAGGGCAGCTAGGGATTAAGAGACCTTTGTGAAGAAATAATTTCTAAGTTATTACTGTACAAAATAAGGTTTGCTTTATGTGCTGATGTAATGTGTGTGCAACAATTAGTATGTTGCCAGATAAAATATATTTTTGTAAAATGCTTGATTCCCTTCTACGGATACATAGTGCTTTGACCACTGATTATTGTATGGTTGAACAGATAAAGCAATATTACTGAGGTTTTTTTATTTTCAGTATATCCCTTGTTAAGAATTAAGACCATTTAAAGTTGATTCTGTAGATGTTGGGCTATAAGGAAGAGCAAACTTGGCAATTGAAGCAGATCTAACAAGAAGAAGTTGTGGCAGATTTAATATCCATTTTTATTTTAGTTCACATTTGTATATTAATTCACATTTGTAAATGTGTTGCAAATGTGTTGCAAAAAGCAAAATGTGTTGTGTTCAGGACGAAATCTTAATTCAGAGTGGGGCTAGTTTCAATACTATTTGATTGGCTAATTAATAGCACTCTAAAATAATTATTGTCTGTTTTTAATTCACAAAAACCATTTACATCACCAGTGTTAGGTAAAAAATCATGATATAGGTTAATCTGGAAATGATACAGTCCATAAAAGTTCATTAATATCCAATTACTATTTTTAGAACAGAACAGAGAAATACTCAAATTAAAATGAATTATGTGGGGCACCCAACCGGGATAGTGGTTAGCGATGCTGACTGCTGTACCAAAGGGCATGTTTTCGAATCCTTAAGAAGCATGGATGTTTGCAGATGTATAGTGTCTGTGTGGCATGGAGGCACTCTAAATATGTGGTGAACCGAAAATCCTCTCAAGAGGTTGCTAGTAGAGGAAAAGAGTAGGAGATCCTCAGACCCATCCCTCCGGGGAGGGTGGAACTGAGCAAAGTTGTACCGTCACTCTGTATGGTGTTCAAGGCTCTTGCCAACAATAGATGCAGTGTTGCACACCTTGCCATGAAGAATTTTATGGGTTTGTTCAGATGTTACTGCAGACAAGTGAGATAAGTCACAACAACAACAACGACAATAAAATTAAATGGCTATTGCAAATAAGTTAGAATTTTGATTTACATATTTTAATCTTACACACACATACATACATATATAATAATATATAATTACATATATAATGTGTATATGTTTCACTACTGAATGAATAAATGGTATAAAATTATATGCAATAAATCGTTAAAAAACTGTACTTCAAATTAAGCTTAGTTAATTTCTTAGAGTATGTGGACATTTTGCCTATTTAGTGTTCCTTCATGTCAGTTTATTTGAATAATAAAATAGAGCACTTGAATTAAATGTTTTGCAGTTAGACTGTTTTACTTTCCAAAGATGTGTAATTGTTAGCTTTGCTAATTAATCAACGAAATGAAAAACTTCCAGAATTTTTTAATGCTCTTCATGTTATGGGATTCTGCCCATTTTAAAGTTCTGTCATATATTTATTGTTGAATTTTTTTATGAAATTATATTCTGATTTTAATAACAAAATTTGTTTGTTTAAATTTTATGTAACCTTTTATCTGTTTAAATGTTTTAAAATTGCAACCTGCTCTTTCTTTTGCAGGGAATATTTCCTGCATCATTTATACATCTTAAAGCTTTTCATATTTATAATGAAGGGTGAGTATAAAGTTATTCAGTAATATATCATAAGTTTTTTTTTTACCCTACTTAATCAGTGACTTTTTATTATTATTTTTTAACATCTTTCATTGTCATCTAAATGCATTTCCATTTTAGTCTATATGAAACAGTAGCCCCTGTAGAAGATTCCACAGTGAAAGAAGTAGCGTGTGTTCTTCGAGAATGGCATGTCATTTGGAAGCGGTTGTATGTTGTAAGTATGAGTGCTTTATTCATAAAATTATAAATTGTTTATTTGAATGGTAAATATTTCTATCTTTGCTTTCTTCTTGCATAATAATAAGAAAAATGAAAAAGCAAACAGTTTTTTTTAATTATTTCTCAAATTTGTATTTGAAGGGTGAAATTGAAATCTATACTATGAATGTATATTCTTTTATGACTATATAATAATCTGATATGTGTATTGTTAACAATATTTCTTTTGAGCTTTTGCTAAATTTATGTTCAATAATAAGATTGTAGCAATTGTTTAATTGTATTCTTATTGAGCTTTTTATTAACTGAAAATAATGTATAGTTTCTTTTTAAAAAAATCTTGTAAGGTACATAATTTTTTAAAACTATATATATATGTCTGTAAGCATTTTTTTTTCTGTAAGCATTATATATATGTCTGTAGCATTGTAGTGGCTTTGTGCTGATCATTACAAGTTATAACTCCATGTTGCAAAAATGATCAACTTTGCTAACTCATTCAAACAGAAATTACTACGATACTTGAGCTTTTTAAAACAGGGGGTAAAGACAATGTATTGTCAGCTGGTGGAATACACAGCCATTGTGAAACAATGCAACATCAGCTTGAGTAACTGAACATAAGATAAGCGCAGAGCATCCTCCCAGATTTATACATTTAATACGCATTGACATGTATACTGCACACACACACAAAAGCGGATGACAGTTCTATATCTCCCATTTTACTGGGCTGATTGACGAAATTCAAATTGTGTTTATTATGTCTTGAAAGCGCGACTTTGGATATGTATTAGATTTATATATAGCATTGTTCTAACACATGTATTTTGACACAAAATGAGACTTTTTCCCAAATAACATGCCAGTGTTTTCCATATTTTGATTCTATGACACAAATTATACCTAAATATTAAATTTTGTAAAATTTGATGCAAAAGTTTTGGAGAAATCCAAAAATTTATCTTGGTGCATTTTTTTCAGTTCGTGCCAAGAATAATCATTTGGCAAACTTCTTAATTTATAGCAAGCCATTTTCCTTTCCTTTTTTTTCATTGTAGATGAGTGAGAAAAAAGTCATTGTTCATACTTTCAAATAGTTTTAACAAAGTACATAAACCACGTTTTCGTTATTATCGCTTACAACAAATTGCCAAATTTCAAAACTCGCTAACAATGTAAATTCACGTACATCTTAGAAAATTTTGAATAACAAACCCTAATTTTTTGCAGGTGTGCCTAGATCTACTTGATTGATAAAAATGATGATGATAAAAATTTTATAGGTTATCATTCAAAGTATTTTCGAAAAATTTATAAAAATTATTTAAAAATACAAATTAAAAAAATGGGCGAATTTTATTTGGAATGAACCTAAATTTCGAAATAGAAAAGGAAGAATTAAATAAGGCTAATAAAAAAAGAGATTTTAACAAATATATATCAAATTTAATTGAAATTGAGGAGCTAAAATTTTGAGAGCTAATTTTTTAAAAACTACTCATATGATGTTTACAAAACATGGCACTTTGGCATAATTTGAGTCATAGAATCAAAATATGGAAATAAATGGGCATGTCATTTCAGTCCAATTTTGTGTCAAAATACCTGTATTAGAACAATGCTATATATAAATCTAATACATATCGTAAGTCGTGTTTTTGAGACATGAAAAACTCAAGTTGAATTTCATCAATTGGGCCAGTAGAATAGGAGATGTAGAACTGTCGTTTTTTTTTCTCCAGCAGTGCACATATGAAATAAAATACAAGATATACAAATGATGAGAATGGCTATGAAACCTTTTCAATCAGCACATTAGACTGAGGATGGTAAGCAACAGTTCGAATGTGGTGTGTACCCAAAACCTTCATCAAATCCTTGAATAATTGAGATTCAAAATTTTGGCCCTGATCAGTTGTAATTGATATGGGAAGCCAAATTTAGCTATCCAGTTGTGTACTAATGCTTTACAAGTAGTCTGAGTCAATGTGTTAGCAGTAGGTATATCTTCTGGCCATCTGGTGAAGCGGTCAATATGACATGAAATACTAACTGAAATATATAAGGATACAGATGCATACTAAAATGAAATAAAAATAATGAAAAGTTAGTGCAATAAGAATTTTAGATGATTTTCAAATATATGCAAAAAAGTAACCTGTAAATCTTCATATACTATAACTTTTATAACAGATAACCAAGACAAAAATATTTAATAATAAAACAATGATCAGTCTTCTACAAGATGCATACCTCCCATTGTTTTATTGTAGTCAGTTACTACTTTTGGTTTCGTTTTCAGTTTTTTTACTTTGGGTCATTACTTCAACAGTTTCAAAATCATGAAAAGATGATAACATTGTTACTTCCTTTTTATTCTTCCATTTGCAAACGAGTGTTTTGCCATGCCTAAATAGTATAACTTGTCAGTTTTTAATTTTTTATTTTTCAATGCTAAAAGTAAATCCTTTCTGTTTTGTCTAACAGTTCCAACCACATCTGTTTAATAAATCAAAAGTATATCACATAATTATGCTGAAGTATAATAATTATCTATGATGCAGTAGCCTTGTTTCAATAATGGTATTATCAGAGTCATAACAACTTGTGAAGGTACTGAGAGAGATTGAAATTTAGGATGAAACACAGTACCTTTCCCAGTATATATAATAAACGACCATAATTACAAAACATTTTTTTAAAACAAAATTTAAACATTCCTAGTATTTTCCTGCATTAAGCTGCTGAAAAAATATCATTAAAGACATTAAGTAAGAAATTTAGAACTACTTTTTCACAAAGACGAAAATTTAAATTCATAATTAATAAATTTCAAATAATCCTATAAATGCAACAAAGAATTTTTAAAATTGTTAAAACCAAAACTTTTAAACAAGCATTACCCAAATTAAAAAAAATTAGGAAATTTAAAGAAAAAAGAACACAAAAGAAGAGGAATTCAATCAACTTCAATGCCAGAATTTGAATTTGATGCTTCATGCTTGTAGAAGGGTTGCCACTGTAAGTGTTTTGGGTGCGCCTTGATGCTGGTCCTTGCAACTCCATGTTGCTAACTCCATGTTGCTAAAATAATCAATTTTATTAACTCAGCCTATTCATAAAAACACGGAAAGTACTACACAATACTCAAACCTTTTAGAACAGGTGGTAAAGACAATGTGTTGGTAGTTGGTGGCATGTGCAGCTATTGCAAAACAATATGATATCAGTTGTTGGCCTGCACAGCTGAACAATATGGTAACCACATGTTAAAAAGTGTTGCAGCATTAATTTTAAATGTATTTATTTTTGCCTGTAAACACAGTATAGACTTTTAAGTGCTGTCATGAGTTTACAAATTTGAAAAGATTTATAGATTTCTTGATGCAATGCATATTATATGTGATAGGTATAGTTATAGCAAGCTTCAGCATATTTTGCATCTTATGTAGTCAGTGCAATTGATATCCTATAAATAAATTGAACATATTAATAATTCGGAGTAAAATAACAAGGAAAACTTAGCTGGTACCCTCCAAAAATCAGCACCTGAGATGGCTGCCTAGGATTGGTACTGGTCCTGGTTATAGCATTAAATCTTGAGATATTAGTTTCAAGGAGTAACTGTGAAATAACTGCATTTAAGTTCCTATAAATTTTATATGGTTGTTTTTAGTATCACTAGAACATAAGAAGAAGTAAGGCCATTTAGAGTGAATAAATTTGATTTTTGTTACTGCTTCTTAGTGCATTTTGTATTTTGGTCAGATATTTTCCCTAAATCTAGAATGGTCTCTTTTTAACATACTCAGTCATCGGATGGAAAACATTTTTATTACGTAATGAAATTGGAATGCATTAATTTTTTTTATTAATAGAGCGATGCTTTTGAACTTAAGTTATTTAATAATTATTTTCTTGCTTTGCACTTTTTTATAGCGCCGAGAAGTATCCTTATTTAACAGATTACTTACTGTAATGCGAGATCTCATAGAATGGCGGAGGCAGCTTATTACTGGAACACTCACTCAGGATCAAATTAGAGAACTAAAATGCCAAATAACAGGAAAAATAGATTGGGGAAACAGGTAATAGAACATATTATTTTATGCTTTACTTTATAGTTGTGTATGCATTGCTCATTTTTCACATCTCCTGTTTTCAAAATATAACCTAATGGCTCTAAAAAGGAAGATAATATGACTAGTTTTTCACTGCAAAGGCAGTGCTCCAATCAGGAATCAATTAACAGATTGCAAAATTTGTAGTATGGTTTAAACACAGTAAATATCATTACCAATAATGAAGAAAGGGACAGAGGTTTTTGAGAATGAAAAAATTTAGTGGATAGTTTGTTGGAATTCTCGACATAGATATTACAGGGTTTGAGCAATAGAACTTTGTAACTAGACATGAAATAATGTCTACCTATGAAATTAATGAAAAAGTATTTGCACACACGCAACTAAATGAATAAATAAACATCTTAAACAAGTTTCATTGAAAGCAGTGTTTAATAAAATGAAAAAATAAATATTGAGCTTTTTTGGTAATTTATTCATTAAGATTATAAATGCTTTCATATTTTATGATCATATATGATTTCATATTTTAAAATTTATTATATATACATGTCATCTTCCTAGATTTAAACTGTTGATATAAAATACAGAAAATTTTTTAGTCTGCAGTTGGTGAAGTTCTGACAATTCCAGATCTTGGACTTTGTACAGTATTTCTATATGTATCTTTACAGTGTGTGGTTTATGTAAAATGACATTAATATTAAGAAAACTGTACAAAATAAATTTATGATAAATAATTAATGAAATCATGTTATTTTTATGGTGCAGGCAGCTAGGGTTAGATCTTGTGCCTCGCTTAAATAATGAAGTTGTAGATCCAGATTCTCTTAGCCCTATTGAATTGCATCAAGTGGTAAGAATTGAATTTTTTTTTAAATTTAGAATTCAACTGCATATGCATACATATATAATTTAGTTTTTAGCTTTGTTTTATAAAATTAAGTGGAACTAATGTATGATTCAGCTCTTTGAACCACTTTAGCTATTTGAATTAAAAGTATTTGCTAAACCGTTGCTGTTTAGTTTATGAGGGTATGAATTTTATTGGTATATCAACCAGAAAATGGAGTTAACATGGAAGGCTTTCCAACTGAGGAATATGAATGATTTGTTGTTTGATTTGTCACCACAGGAAAGCTATAAGTGTAAACTAGTATTTTAGATAAAAACCTATATCATGCTACTTTTTTAATTAACTTAGTGAGTTTTGCCATAAAGGACAAAAGCTGGGTGTTGAGTAACTTGACAATCATCATTCAATAGTGACATCTAGAAAAACGTGAACAAAGTATGTTGTATGATTTAAGAGAATGTGCAGATGATGTCTATGGGAACTTTAGCATTTCTAGGCATTGGCATGAGACAAGTTCAAACAATCTTTCCTGGTTACCTTGGTGTTCGAAAGCTGTGTTGCATAAAAATTCTCCATGAACTGACAACCAAAGAAATTGAATTGGAAGAAGTAAAGCTTGAGTGATGCAGCAACACTGCAGATCTGAGAACCTGTCAAAGTGCTGTATTGAAGAATTTTAAAATGTGAATTTTGTACACAAAATTTTTCTTATTTATTTTCATGTTACAAATATCTTCAAGTAACAAGCATTACATTTTAAATCAATTTCATAATACGAGAAGCTAATAAAAAGTCCCATGTAATGATTGAATAGAAGCTTAGTTCTCATTATAACATTGTATTTTAAAATTATAATTGAGACCATTAAAGAAATCAGAAAACTTGGGATTGTTTCAGTATTAAATTTCATATTTTAAGAACTGATGGCTGCTCAAAATATCCAAAAACCAAACATCATCAATTTTCAACATAAAAATAATAATAATGCTAGGCACAAATTGGATAATCTTAGAAACTGTTTAAATGAAACAATTTCAAATTTACTCCTATCTTAAAACCTGCATATTGTTCTGAAACAGTTAACAACACTAATCCCAATAAAAATTTCATTGAATTCTTTTGCACCATGAAGCAGCTTGAAAATATCTATGGAACCACTAAATTATCCTAATTAACATTACTTGTTAATAAGAACTTACAATAACTAAGAAGTGCTCAAATGCCAATGAAAAAAGTACGTTTGATTCCTAATCCTTGAAGAAATGAGTACAGTCCAAAATAATATTTAAACCTATTCTCTAGTTTGATTTTTCTTGACTCTCTGTTAGCCTAGAGGTGAAAACTGGATTCTTCGCGATTCACCTAAACTAAGCAGTCAAAAATGTGGTAAGTATTTGGGAAGGTGATCACTACTTAGGCTTACTGCATGCTTTACGTATCACTATTTTTTAATCATAATAAATGTACATTTATTAGTGTACTTATGAAAATATAACAACACATACACTTAATGCATAATTTAATATAGTATTGCATTAGACATATTAAAATAATGGTAACCATTTATGAAATATTCAAGTACAAAAATGAATAATTATGAAACTAAAAAAGTTTCGGTAAAATCAAAAAATCATATGCAAAGCATACTGCAAAACAAAAATTTCAAGAAGCAAACAGCAGCATAAAATAATTCTCAAATAGCAGATTTATGTTTTTTACTTCATTAGCATCTGAAGCAGAATTGGTCATCCACAAATGAATTCAGCCATTGTTAGCCACCTTGTGTATTTGCTGCGCATACTGGCCTGTGATTCGAAAGTCGCTTGATGCAAGCAAGAATCCATTATGTTTACATTATGTTCATGAGAACTTGCCTTAATTAAAAAATTGCACCACCTTTGACAACTGTGCAAGCTTGTTATGATTGATGCATAGTGTTTGGAAGATTTTGTCAAGGAATCCAATGCAGTGTATGATGTTATTCTAGGTAATAAAACTTCTCTACAAAACCCCAGAGCAAATAGTAATTGGCACAGTATGCTTTTCCAGGTGACTCATCACCAACAAAAGTCAACCAAGGGCTAGTATATGGTTTCTGTATTCAGTCAGAAAGCCCTTACTCTAATGATGTCATAGCAGGAAATTATATCATCACTGCTAAATGATACGTAGTTGTTTATTTACCCCTGGCCATGTCAAAGGTGTGGGAAAAAAGTAAATGAAATCAAATTTTCTACTATGCGAGTATCTCCTGGAAAAAAAAATACCAACAGCACAAACAATCATTTTCATTCAACTTAGACATTAAAGAAGTGATTCATTCTGCTCACAGACTTTGTTACTTGTGTCTTTATTTTCAAAATTGGGCAGTGTTGCACATAACATCATTTCCTATCCTTTCTCCTACTAACTTTGTCCAGTACAGTCTGTATGTAGAACAACTGCTTTTAAAAATGTCATGAACAAATGATAAAGTATATCAACTGTAATGAGGTACACTGTGGAGAAATAAATAAATAAATAAATAAATAAAAAATCTAAAAGGTTTCAGATTTTAAATTATGTCCGAAGGGGCTTTTTTTTTTTTTAAACATTTTGTGTGTTAACTTTATTTATTACATATCATGTTCTTTGCACTTAAACCATAAAATTCAGGTCAACAGCAATATTGCAAAATAATTTTAAAATGAGTGTATCTTTAGAATTTCTGATACACAGTCGCACGTGCTGGAGATGAAAATGTTTGTATAACATTGCCATTGTTTGCTTTGAAATCCTTGAATTTGTTAATCAAAAATTTGTTAAATTTTTGCGGAATATGAAATCAATAATAAAACAAATTTCAAATTGGGCTTCCAGATGCCCATATTGGCAGGAGGATTATGTTATTCAAAATTTGATAGCTCTCGGTACCATTGTTTTATCACAATGCAAGAAATATACATACATTTATGCAGATTGTTCATTGTTCATTATTTAATTTCTTTAAATATATTACAGGATAATAATATCTGGTGGCAGCAATTTGAAAAGTGAAACAGCGCTTGTAGGGAATCAATGCAAAATGCCAGAACAAAATTAATAGTCCTCCTGGACAAATTGCCCCTTTGGACTAAAAATGGGATGGTCTCCCATTCTGCTGGGCTGATTGACGAAATTCAAATTGTGTTTTTTATGTCTCAAAAGTATGTTTTCTTTCCATATGTTGATAAAGTTTACCGACTTACATTAAGAGTTTAGTAATCTTTTTAAAGAAAAAGGTGCGAAAACCACCAACTTGTACCCAGTAAGTAACTTTGACCTTTTCAACTGTAAAAAAAAACCAAATTGCACCAAGGTGGTTGCACTGATACGTAAGTACCATATTTTCTAAAAGAATGGAATGTACACTGCACAAAAAAAAAAAGAAAAAAAGCACAGTTCTATATCTCCCATTCTACTGGGCTGATTGACGAAATTCAAATTGCATTTTTCATGTCTCAAAAGCACAACTTTGGATATATATTAGATTTATATATAGCATTATTCTAACATAGGTATTTTGACACAAAATGGGACTTTTCTGAAATAACATGCCAATTTTGTTGTTACCTCTGGAAATAAAAAATTATATCCACCTTTAAAAACTTATTGGGTTGGAGGGAAAGTTCTGTCGTATTTTAAATAGGCAGGTGATTTTTCTTGTAAATTAAAAAAAAATCTGTCTAGTGAGTCAATCGGATTTTTTTTTGTTTTTGTTTTTTTAGCTGCTGTATAATATAAAAGGTGCCCTTTTTTACTGTTCATCATTTACTTGTGATATTTAAAGTGAAAAACATGTCAGTAGATAAAGTGCTTTTATGACACTGCATTTTATATGAGTTCCAAAAAGGAAGCAACACATCGGTTGCACGTGAAAATTTGTGTACGGTATTTGGAAAAGATATTGTAAATGTTCGTACTTGTCAAAGATAGTTTAGCAAATTTTGTTCCGGGAATCTGAGCCTCAAAGAAAGTGATCGATATGGACGACCATCCAAAATCAATAATTATATTTTGCGATCCATGTTTGAAAATAATCCACATTTAACAAGTCGAGAAATTGCAGAAGCGTTTGGAATTCTTCATACAACTGTTCGAGATCACATTAAATCTCTTGGGTTTGTGTTAAAGCAAAGTGTTTGGGTTCCACATGAATTAACGGAAAAGAATTTGTCTGATGGTGTAAGAATGTGTTCATCACATCTGATTAGACACAATGTGGAGCCTTTTCTGGACAAGCTGGTTACTGGAGATGAAAAGTGGATTCTTTACGAGAATATTAAGAGAAAAAAATCTTACTGCAAACCAGGAACATCATCAGCAACAGTTCCAAAACCAAGTGTCCATCAACAAAAAGTACTGCTTTGTTTGTGGTGGGACAAGAAAGGTCCAGTGTACTACGACTTGCTGAAACAGGGAAAAACCATCAACGCGGATCTGTACTGCAATCAGCTGGATCATTTGAATGCAGCTATCAAATAAAAAAGGCCAGTATTAGTGTCCAGAAAAGGAATAGTGTTCCACCACGATAACGCTTGCCCACATACTGCAATGGTGACACAACAAAAACTGAATGCGTTAGGATGGGAAGTCCTTAGTCACCCACAGTATTCACCTGACATTGCACCATCTGATTATTTATTACCTGTTCAAGTCTCTGCAAAATTATCTAACAGGAAAAAAATTCAAGTCTTTTGAAAGTGTTTCTAAGGCAGTTGCTGACTATTTTAATTCCAAGGATGAGAACTTCTACAAAACAGGATTTCACAGGTTACCTGAAAGATGGCAACAGGTTGTAACAAATAGGTTGTAACGAATAACGGAGCATATATAATTGATTAATATTAAACACATATTTTTATAAATGAATTCAAATGTTTTCTTTAAAATACGACAGAACTTTCCCTCCAACCCAATAATTGAAGAAAATAAATATCTTGTGTTTGGCTGTAGTTATCGTCCAAATGAACAACTAGAATAACAGTAAAATCTGGATTTTTAATAGATCTAAACAAGTGTAGTGGATCAAAAATAACCAGAGACAATAAATTTAAATAACTTTGTTACTGTAAAAAATGTCACATGTAATTGCTTGTAGCAAGGTACGGATCTAAAATTATTTTTATATTTTGTGAAATATGCAGTATAAAAATTAATAGTTTTGAGGTCAAAAGCACCATAAAAAATAAATTTACTCAGATTCTAATAATGTTTTTAAAAATATATGTAAACTTTCATATGTTTATATGATGGAACTTCTCATAATTTTTATATTATATAGCTCATTTCTAACTAAGGGTTTACAAAGCATGTGATTTAAATATTGAAATAATTTAGTAATTTCTGTCATATTTCATTTAAATATGTTAATTCAAAATGCTCTCAAATAACATTTATTTCATAAATTTTAGGTTACGTATCTTTAATTACAATAAGAATTAATGATGTCCAAAATTATTACCAGTACTTTTGCATTATCTGCCCAACTGTCTCGTAAAGTTGTGAGTTGTTGATGATTAAACTTTCACCAACACATGAAAAACAGAAGCCATTTTAAAAAGTGGTGATGCTCTGAAAATTACATAAAACAGCAATGAATTAAAGGAATTAAAAATGCAAGTAGTAACATCTATAATGAAACATTAAAAAATTACATGAAACAAACATTGATAACAAAACACTCAAAATTACATAAAATAGCAACAAATTAACTAGATTAAAACTGCAGGAAGCATCTATAATTAAACATTTATATTTTCTCCTGATCTTTTATGTACACACCAACCTGTTTAAAAAAAAAAAAGAAATTGCATTAAATTCAGAAAAAGCTACCTTCTTTGCATTCACCTAAGAACAGTTCATGAACTTCTCCCTACTCTTCTTCTGTGTATGCTTAGACCTGTTTTGACTTAAAATAAATGTCAGAGATTTGCACAATTTCAGAAAGAGCTATTACCACTAAAAATATCAGGGAATTGCACAATTTCGGGAAAAGCTATTATCACAATTATTTAACAGCAATTGATAAGTAGCAACTACAAAATAACTGTTGAATTTCAAAATCCAAAATCCATGCTGGTATAATGTGCATGTAAACATTTGTGGCTTTTCAGATAAATACACTTTTATAAAACTCTGGGCTGCCTACTTTGGCGACATAACACATTACGTGCCGATTCTTCTGAGGGTTGGGCAGTTAATCAGAGGGTACTTTATTACCTTAACATTCTTACCAAATCAGGAAAGTGCAATTTTTGATGTAATCTTTGCAGAATTTTACATGATTTTAATTTGTTAGATTCTGCTTTTGACATGTAAAGGAAATAAAACTTTTGTACTATTCTCAAACTTAGTCATTATTTTTCTTCTTTTTCAAAATATGAATAATTTAATGAAAGTATCTTGGCACTGGTAGAAATATATCTATGAAAAGGTTGTTACCTTGGTAATGAATCTTATTACCTTGTTACTTTGATTGATCCTTAGTGGTTCTGAAATATGTCCAAAGAAATAAAAGTTTATTGTTTTTAAAGAATATTTTTATATGCAGTATCATTTGACCTTGAAAAGGAACGTAAAATATTGTAATATATTAGGGAATTTGTATATAAGTTTTAATTTTATACACATATTAGATGTTTTTCAGAGATGTATATATCTTATGCTTTTGAGATGTTTAATTTTATTTATTATTTCAGCATGTTCGTAGTTCTGAAAATGTTGCAGGTTTACTGGTAAGTTTATTTACTTTCTCTGAACTTAATCAATTGCTATTCACTGTTACTTTTATAAAGTATCGTTCTGCAGAACTCATAATGATGCCATTTGCATTAAAGTTGTAATTTCTTTCTCCCACTTGCATAATACTCCTGCATAATTTTTTTTATTAAAAAAAAATCAGTTAAATCTTGAGGGAGATTTGAAGAATATGTTTAATGCAGATGTTTCAATTTTCAGGCTAGTTTATTTTTTAATCGGGGGATCAATTTTCGTAAGTGAGCTGATATATTTACTAAATTAGATGATACCATTTTCTTAAGTGAGCTATTAAATTTCATAAATTTACTTGGATAAAATATGATAGTAGTATAATTTAACATTTTAAAGCCACAATTTAGAAAGTCACTTTATCTAAATGAATTGAAAAATTTCCAATTATAAAATTACTCCTTTTATATTCATAAATAAATTATTCCTGTAAAGGACTATAAAGCCTAGTCCTATTTAGATTAATAGTAATAAATCTAATAAGACCTGTTAAATTCCTATAAAGATTATCCCTTTAATATACATAAATTATTTCTTTTATATTCAAATTTTATTTTTTTCATTATTTTAGTTATTTTGTTTAGTAAGTTGTTAGTTAATTGGGTACTCTGATTATCTGCACCCATCTCCTGAAAAGTCACTACCGTTGGTGACTAATTATTCACTGGGCTAAGACACAAAAAATAAGTCATTTCCAAAAATAATTAATTTTTTTTGTGCCTGTAATGGAAAGCTGCTATGTGCTTTTATATTCAAACTGTATTTTTTCCATTATTTTATATTTTTGGTATTTTGTTCAGTAAGTTGTTAGTTAATCCGGTACTCTGATTATCTGCACCTGTCTCCCAAAAATTGGTGCTAATCACCATTGGGTACCATTGGTGACTAATTTTTCAGAGATAAGACACAAAAGATAAGTGATTTTCAAAAATGGCTTCACACTAAAAATTGCATAAAACAAAAACTAATTAAAACACTAAATTCTTTTGTTCTGTTTTTCCCATGTACATAGTGATCTGTTTTAGTTTTAAAAATATTGGAGAACTTCAGAAACTCAGAGTTGTGGCACAACTTGAAACTTACCATGCATACAGTGATCTGTTTTTACTTAAAAAAAATCAGAGAATTACTCAAATTCAGCATTGCATATGCTGTTGTTTTCCCATGTACTCATGTATACAGCAATCTGTTTTTGCTTGGTATTGGCATATAAATTTTGATCTATAAAATTGAATTATTTATGAAGTGCAACCTCATGGAATGCTAATTTTTGCCTTCTCTACTCTTAGCCAGAATGTCATATTTAAGTCAATTGAAATAAACACTAATGACCATCATAAGTGTAACAAAAACAAACACCACTATAATGACCACCACTCATCTGCTGCCACATGCATGCATACTTGGGTTGCCACATAAATAGTTTAATTTATGGATGTCTACTGCATGGGTTGTCTAATATGGAGACACGGCATGTTGCCCTGTGAATACTTCAGGGAGGTGCAGATAATTGGAAAATACTGTCAATTCTACTAAAAATTTACAAAATTAATTAAATATATTTTATAATTATATGTTTTTTGTAATTGTATAATTATTGTTTGAAATAAATATTAATTTCTTTTCCGAATTAAAAAGCAATCATCATGCATATATAAATTTTTTATATGTGTAGGTTGTCCTAATAAAAATGTCGCATTTAACACGAAAATACATTAATTGTAGAAAATATAAATTTTTTTATGTGCTTACAACAGGCAAATATTCTAATTAAGAATGTTGAGTTGACCTGGCAAGACTGGCATTTTATCATTGTCAGTTCATTTTGCACCTTAGACTTGGAGCACTACACAAAGGAGTATTTGATCATGAAAACTCATTACAAGAATGGCAAATGTTATGCACAGACTGTTAGGAAGCTTTATTCAGTCTTTTAATATGAAAATGTACTAATGGAACAAAAATCACAGTTTGGTAAAGAAATTTGAAAGCACAGGTTCGACTGAAGACATTAAATCACTGTGCTTTCAATCCAGCTGGTTTGTTGAAAACATGCTCATGTGCATGACAGTGTTATTGCAAATCCCAAAGAATCTGAGCTTAGAGAGGAAACTGAACATATCGTTAGTCACCCACGATACATGAGAAAACAATTATTGATTTTATCGAGAGATTGTGGGGCTGTAGAACGAGTCATGGAGGACATATGCCAGACATTATTTTTCATTCTTAAATTGGAACATTTACCTGTTTTTCCATTTTCTAAAAATAAAGTATTTTACTGGGCACATTGAATGTGCACTTTTATTGGAACAACCTTTATTTACAAAAATATGGATTTTTATTTATTACCTGTAAAAAGCTGTATTGTTCATTTTGCTAATAAATTAATGTATTTCAAGTTCTCATGATGACTACGTCTTTAAAATGATCATTTTTAAAAATGAATGCTACATTTGAGAACATAATTAACTAATGATATTGCACATTATCAATAGTCTTGTTTTCTTTGTACTATTTCCATGGATAGTTAAAAATGTGTGTAGGTAGAAGTGGTCATCTTAAGGTTTCACTATATTATGTGTTTTAGTATTTAAAAAAAATATATATTTTACAGTAATAACGATTTATTTAGGGTAGGGGAACAACAAAACGACGGGAAATCAAAAGATCGTCTAATCATCACCTCTATATGTCAATGAGGGATTTTAGTTATAGTCTTGGGGAAGATATGGAAATATTTTTCTCTTTGTATGATGCTCAGCAATCTGAGACAATCAGGTATCTAATTTTATTCATTACATTTAATCCAATTAATAACAGAAAAATGAGACATTTTCTGTTTGTTTAGTTATAATTTATATAATTATTAAATGCTTAGTCTATGTCTGCATAATAATTTTCTAATTCATTTCCAAGTTTGAATCTCGATAAAATCTCTTATTTTGTGCATATGTTTTCATGGTTTTTCCATGTGAATACAGTTCAGTTCCAAAGAAGCATGCTTGTTTTTGCATCATATCATTTGGGCTAATAAATTAGAATTAGTAATGAACTATTTATATCAGATGGTTTTCTTTTGCATTGTTAACTACTATTATAAACTAAATATTTTTTGTGCTTAAATTTAAATTAATAGAATTCTTCTCATATATTTTTAAAATGTTGCATCATAAAACATTATTAAAATAATAAATAGCATTATGGTTAACTTTTTAAAATGCTTTTATGGAATGTATAGTGAATACTCAGTTATGGTTATACAGGTTTTGAAAAATTTATTATATATCTTCTTTTCGATATTTTCAATGGTTAATTCTAGTGATTATGAAATGTACTTAATTTTCCTCAAAATTTTAATCTTCTATCAGTGTTGCATTTGAATTAGACAATTAAATTTAATAGCTAAAACAATATAATTTATCAAATATTTTGTTTAAATATTAGTGGTAATGTTACATACTTCTAGTGGTTTGTTTTCATTTTTTTATTCATATTAAATGTTTTTTATTTGGATAATTTAGCTGATGATTGAGGTTGGAATTATGACTTAAGAAAATAATGCATGTATCTTATATGATTTTATCTATTCTGAAATATGAGCATTAAATAAATACTGAAAACTTCAATTTTCAGAATTTTTCATATTTTTCTAGCAAGAAATTGATTTTGACTTTCTAAAAAATAGTTTTCATGTTTATTTGAAAGCAATTTTTCTTTTATTTCAGTGAGAGGTTTCTAGTCAGATTTGCAAAGTATGGAATGTCTCATTTTGTTGAAAAACTTACGAATTCTTGTACAATATTTACTGTAAGTTTAATTTCCAAATTAATTCTAATTTTTGACATGTATTGCTGCTGCTTTTATGTTTGTTTTGATGAAATATATGGAATATAAAAACTATTTCTGAAAAAAGTCACAAAAGATATGTTCATAAAATTTTTAGAATTTTGTATTAATAAAGTTTGTTTATCTTTTGCATGCAAAAACTGTTTCTTTTATTTTATGTGCATAGTGGAAATTAGCTGTTTTATTATTTTTTTCAAGGATTTAGGTACAACTGATCTAAGTAGAGAACTGTATCTTGTGGCTCATATCATAAGAAGTGGTAAGTTTTAAAAACAATAATTATAATTTATATACCTTACCCACTGGTTATTAAAATTACTTCTGTTTCAAGAAAGCTTGAGTTTATTAAGTGGCCGAGATCAATAAGTGGAGATTTCTGTATTACAAATTATGGTATCAACTTTAAATTTATTTAGTAAGAATAAGTAATAATTAAAATATTAATTAAAAATTAATGCTAAAATTAAACTATGTATGAAACTTGGAAATTTAATTTTTATTTATTTATTTATTTATTTTGTAAAAAAATTATAACAACATACTTGATGAAATTAAAAATTTTTATGAAGAACTTCTCTATTCAAGTTTGTTTCACATTGTTCATCAACAGTATTTCAATTATATTTTCAAGTTCATAAAGCTGTTGGTAGATTTTCTGATCTCCACCTTTCAAGTTACGAGTTCTTATTAGTTTGTAATGCTTTTCTTGATCTAGCTGAGGTTAGCATATAGTCACTTTCTTCTGTATCACTTTCATTGCTAGTTTCAGTTTCTGCAGCTGTTTTAACACTTTCTATAATATCATAGTCAGCGTTTTCACATGCTGTCTCATTTGCAATGTAAAAGTGAATCTTCATAATTTCTGTCACTGATGTCCAAAATATTAGAAATAGTTTGCAATTCTTCTGTGGCCTATTCTAAATAAAAACTTTTTTTTCTAAAGCAATTTCTAGCTGTGTTTTGACAGACTGCTTCCTTTGCATTGACTATAATATGCATAGCAAAGATACTAACTTAATTGCCTGTTTCAAACTACTTATATTTTCATACGATTCAATTTTATTTATATTATCTGTAATTACTTTTGAAAGCTTATATGATACCTTGGTCTAATGGCTGAATAGTGGAAGTCATATTTGCAGGAAGAAACATTAGTTTAATGTTTTTCAGAATGATATCAGAGGGGTGTGCAGCACAGTTATCAGTAACATAAACAGTAAAACTATTTTTTCATTTTTCAGTTCTGTGTCCCATTTAAAAAAAAAATCTGTAAAAGTACTTCTTGTCAGCTGTGAGTTCTTGGTGTTAAGTCAAAAGCAGATTCTTAACTGCTTTTAAACATAGAGGTTTTTTACTTTTCCAGTAACCAGTGATGGATTTTAATTGTTGCATCCATATTGCACATTAATAATTGCACAAATCAACTTAAATTGGAGTGCATATTTCTACACATTCTACTAATAGGTAAAATGCCACATTTCTGGGTGGAGGGGAAACCAATGCTTTCTTTTTATTAGCAGGCACACAGTGGCATTATGATTCCTTATAAGGGGGAAAAAAACTCCATACATGAATTAACAAATAGAAACTACAAACATGACCCTCGATTTTCAAAACAATGCCAACTGCCACCACTATCATGATAATAGATGTTATAACGTATGCACAATTATTAGTGGGTTGCCAGATAAATACATTTTCATAAACTTTAAGGTTGTCCACTTACATAGCCCCTTGCCTGGTGATTCTTTTTAAGATTGGGGGGATATTGCAAAAGTACTTCTGCTTTTTATGGAATATGCAATTCTACATTTTGAAAGGGCCACCCAGACGGTATAGTGGTTAGGGGAGCCGGCTACACTACCAAAGGGCCTGGGTTCGAATTGGCTAATAAGGCCAGAAGTGGTGATCACTTTGAACGCTGGGGGCCCGCCATTAAAAAAAAAAATCGAAAATATCTCAGGCATAATAAAATAAAGGTCTTTCACAAGTTCCATGTACTTAGTTGCAAAATCATTGATGTTAGATGAGTTTTTATAGTTACACCTTAAATTTTTTTATGCCAGTGTAATATGTAAAGGTTGTGGACCCATGTTTGTACAAAAAATAAGCTGATTATTATCTAGTTTTAGTAACTTCATTTTTGCCTCTTTGTTAGAGATTTCAAATTTTATCATGATTGAATAATTTTTTTGAGTGTATAATTTTTTTTGACACAGAATGTGTAGCTAAATGTTTTATAAAAATTTAGTGCAATAAATTGATAATTTCAAATTGTGAAAATTTTATGATGAAGAGATATTTAAAACAAAATCTGATGCCTACACCACATGACTTCCTTGTACAGAATATTAAGTTATGCACATTTTTATTTCATTTCAAGTTATTGGATTGAATTAAATCTACTTCGTCGATAGTGCATAAACAACAATAGAGTAAATGCATTATATTTGTTTACCATAGCCACACTCTGGCACTAGGTTCACTTAACAGCATTACATCTCATTCATTTTATAACTCGAAATGCACAAAAATTATATGATCTGAAGAATTATCTAATTGTTGCCACAATAATAAATCTAAAATGATGTATAAACAAACAAACAAACAAAAAAGTGGAAACAGTTTTCCACAGACAATTTAGTATTTCATTCAAATAATTCAGTTCTCACTTCACGACAATGCAAAAATATATAAAAACTCAAAATATCTATATTAAAAATTACAAAGTAAATCATAAACACTTATTTCCTCGAATAAATTCCAGAATGGATTAAGCATGATTTAATTCGCAATAATAAAAGAAGGCATTATCTTTGTTGTTGTGAAGCTTAGTTTCTCTAGATTGACAACAAATCCACTATTGTGCGAAGTTTCAGATGTAAACAAATATGGCTGCTATGGTAAAAATAATTAGGCGTAGCTGCACTTAACAACTTTTAAATTGTTGATAATTCTACAAATATTGCATGCAGATTTACTAAAGGCATAAAAACCTTAATCGGAAGATAAGAATAACGTAATTCAATCATTTTTAAAGCAAAAAATGTGCAATTTTACCAACATATAAGAATAAAAGAAACTGAGCTCACTGAGCCAATTAACAGAGTAGATGCATATATATATATATACACACACTTTTGGTGCAGCCAGTTATAACCAAGAAGAGAAGTGCATATCTACATGTTATAGCAACCCTATACAAAATTTCAACATTCTGAAGCTACTCATTTTTGAGTTATGCGAAATACATAGGTACGTGTGTATAGAGACCATGAAAAAATCTCTTATGAATCCATTTTAAATCAGTGTTATAATTTGTTTCAGGAAGTAGAGTCCTTTATTCTGTCCTTACGTACAGATGTCACAAAAACATCGTTAAATTGCATTCTATAGTGGTCAAAATGGATATTTTCATTGAAATGTGGTACCCGGAATTTTTGCGATTACAATACTTCCTTTACTTTGTACATGAAAGTAAAAATTTATTTGAAATTTAAAAAAAATGAATGTCTGATAGCATTACATAATGTTTTTCATCAGTACTAGTATGTAAAAAGTTTTACTTAAAATTGTATTTAGTTTTTATTTATGGTATACTTTTACTTCTAAATTCCAAATATTTCTTAAATTGATTGTTATTGCTGTCTTTCTGAGTAATATCAATTATACTTTTTCATTCAGTTATATTTGCTATAATTAATCTCTCATACAAACTTATTCTAACTATATTATAAGATTATTTTAAGTAAAGGAATGTAAACATGCATCAAGAATTTTTTTATATTTAAAAATGACTTTTGTAAAAAAGTGATTAATTTTAGGTCGGATGTTAAATGACTCAAAGAAATCAGCGGTCCACTCGTATCGTAGGCCTTATGGCTGTTCAGGTAAATTTTTTTCATACTTTTATTTTTCTCTTTTTAAATGCAATTTATATATAAATATTCAAAATATGCTGTATTTACATTTTTCTGTAATTAATCATTGTAAATTATTTTTGAAATGTATATAAGTTTTTAATTTTAATGTTTTTTTTCTTTTGTTTTTATATATTTATTTTTTTTATTCTAGTTCTAAATATAAGTGATGTTTTGCTTGAAAAGAGTGAAAGTATTCTTGAAGAAGAACGAGAGTTTACTGCTAAAGTATATACGTAAGAAAGAATCTGTTTTGTAAAAAAATATATTAATTAGAATAGATGGAGCATATTTTTTTAAAGTCTTCTTTCTCTTCCAAAGATTAGTATCCAGGATCAATTTCGATTTTGTATTTTCTTCAAATATTGATTAAATATTAACATCTCTTGTTTATTAATCTTGTGTTTTTGTGAAAAAATTTGCTGTTATGTTTGACATGATGTTGTCTGATTTCTAAAAAGTTATTTTTACAGTTAAAAAAGAAGTAGTCTAGAGAAGAAATAGAGTCTAGAGTATAGTGAAAGTCTTCTTATTGAATATATTTATATATTGTATTTAGAAGCAACAGAAACAACATTTTATATGGTATATATTAAATTGTTAGGCATATTCAAAATATAAAAATGTAAATTTTGTTTCTTTGGGTGCTGTAGCAGTGGAACCCCACTTAGCAAGCATAATTTGTTCCTGAATCTTATTTGTAATGTGAAACACTTGTTAAGGGAAACAATGTTTTTTATAGGAATCAGTGTAAAATAAAATAATACATTCATTCCCTCCAAAAAAATACACAAACAAATTTATAATAATGTAATTTATTATGTATAATATATTCTATTTTATAAGAAAGTTGTCTAAAGACATTTTTTTGTATATTCTTCAAAATTTGTCAAAAATGAGACACAGCATTATTGTTAAATAAATTTGCAGTGCACTTAAGCTACACCTTATCATGCTTCTCAACATACAATGCAACAGTTTATCATGCTCTCAGCATCTCTGTTATTTCACTATAAGGTTGTTCATTTGCTGAGGCTGTCAGTTACTTATTGTTGTCAGTTACTCTGACGAAATCTCTGCAACCTCCTGCTTTGAGACAAAATGGCGCTTCATAAGCTGTACAATGGTCAGCTACCATCTGTTCTCTTCTCCTATCTCACTGATGTTATTGCTATTCACCTCTAGCTCCATCTCGGCCAGAGATACAGTCTAATTGGTTACCGACTCCACAGGCACTTGCTCAAACTCCTTGGAGTGCTCTAGCAAAAGCTTTTTCCATATGGAAATAATAATTCTCTTGGTGACCCCACCTCCGATGCCTTGTTGCTCATCTTGAGGCAGGTAATAATGTGAAACTAGTCTTTCCAAAACTTTCTGAGAGTGAGATTGTTTCCTTCACTTGCCTCAAAACAACATTTGAAAAGTGCTTTATTGTAGAGCTTTTTAAAGTTTGAAATGACTTTCTGGTCCATGGGCTACAGTAAAGGAGTAGCATTGGCAGGCAGCAATGTGATGCTGATGAATTTAAATTCTTCATGGTGGTCATCTTCTAAGCTTGGAAGATGTGCAACAGCATTTTGCATTACAAGCAAGGCACAATGAGGCAAATTTGTTTCAAGTAGATATTGTTTCACAGATACATCTAATACTTTATTGACCCAATCTGTGGAAAAGGTCATGTATCATCCAAGTCTTGTTACTAAACCTCTACTTGACATTTAGCCTGGTCTTTTAAATTTCATATTTTTAGAAGGCTTGTGGATTGTTCAAATGTTAAACAAGCAGCAGTTTAATTTTTAAATTGCCATTTGCATTTGCACAAAATGGCAGTGTGAGACAGTCTCTCATTGGCTAGTAGTCTTGCAGTATCTTCTCCTTTGTTGTAACATAAGTCCACTTCAGCATCTTTTTTTTTCTTCAGATGATACTAGTCTTATCACAATTAAAAACCTGTTGTGACAGGTAACTCTCAGAATTCTCAAGCTTCTTGAATATGCCAAAGAAGTTCTTGACTGCTTTTCTGTCTGAGCATGCTGCATCTCCATGCCTCACAGCTCTGTGAATGCCAGTTCTTCTCTTAAACTTTTAGCCATCAATGGCTTGCCTTCAATGCTTCTTCTTCATCCTTTGATGATCCTCGCATCTTGAGGTTAGCAGAAATTAGTTTTACCTCCTCACAAATTATGTTTTTGTTAATAGTCTCACCTTGCATTTTCTTCTTGTTGATCTGTATGAGAAGCAGTCTTTCAGCATCATCGAGAATACATGGCCATTGTATAGGAAGTCTTGTGACACCTTTTGAAGCATCAGTCTCCTTAATCTTATTCTTGGTTTTGATGATAGTTCAAATCGTTGATGTGGACCAATTATAAATGTGTGCTTCCTTCTCAGTGATTTGGTGTGTGACTTCTACAGTGATTTTTTTCTCTTACCCTTGTCTTGTGATATTTTCTTTGAGACAAATGTATAAGCATGTTTAAATTTTGCACTAAAAATTATTCAATAATGTGTCTAAATATATCTTTCACAAGTGACAGTAAGATGCTAGCTGAATAAGCACTAAACGCAGACTGAAAGCTGAGATATAGATAAGATCGTGCATGTGACATCACAATGTCTCTTTGTCACTTATTCTGTGAAACATTGCTGAGTAACATTAATTGAGTAATTTTTTTGACATTATATTTTGCTTGTTATACGAATCACTTATTATGGAAGGCTCTTGTTAAGCAAGGTTTGACTATTTTATTTCCTAATTCTGAAATTGCTTTACTTCTGTTGTACGAACCTCATTATTAGCTGTTGCTCATTACTAGTTTTCAAGTGGAAAGAACATTTTTGATTTATATAGATGAATCAATTTTCAGTGCCTAGAATTAGCACAGAAAGTTTATGAAATTTAAGTTGAACATTATACATAGGAAAACTTTGTAAACTAATTTAAATACTGTGTATTATATTTAGCTAATGTGCATTTATAATACTTATTGATTTATTATACTTCATTTGCCTGTTTTTTTTGGACTAAATTTAAAAATGGTTTTTTTTACAGATGTAGTGAAAGTGATTTTAGTCAACTACATGAATTTATTATTAAAAAATTGAGCAACAAATTTAATGTACTTTCTGGTCAACAAAATTATGGTATGTACCAAGGAAAATTAAATATCTTTGTTTCAATTTATAATCCCTTTAAAACTGTCAATGAATTTTACTTAAAAATTCTTTGTTTTTTATTCTGTTATTATAAAAGAATGTATTTATGTTTATATAACTTGAGAGTATTCTTCAGAACTTTTTTTTGTAAACCTTTCAGCTTTTCATGCCTTGGGTTAGCTGCATACTTGGTAGTTAATTTATTATGAAGTTATTCTTTAAAAAAGAAAAAAAAAAGATATCTTGAGTTAAAAATTAAGCATGGAATAAATAATTTAAAAAACTTCAGAGAAATATTTCAATATTTAGTAAATCAAATTTTAGATAATAAAAATGTGGCTTTACATTAAAACTTTTTAATTGACTTTTAAAATTTAAAATGAAAACACTAAAAATGTAACATTAAATAGCTTGTGGTGACCCCCATAAAAAAAACTTATCCGCTATATGCCTGTACTTAATTAGAAGATATGTTGAATAAGGTAGAATCTGATAACAATTGAGCCATTATTTATTATGATTCATTGGAGCAACAAAAATTAGTAAACTAACTTATCCAAAGAAAATTTGAAGGATGACACCTTGTTAAAAAATGGAAAAACATGTTGAAATAGTCTGTATGAGCAATGCTGTAACAATTGAAAGTAAAGTATTCCTTTCTGGGTGAGCAAGCCTTACTTCTCTCAACTGTTGCAGGGGGTCAGTTAGTCAGACAGTCAGGAATGAGTTTGAATAATCCATTGCAACTCTGATCAAGAATGCATTACAGGATCTGGCACTGGCTGAAGTAGCCCACTGGTCTCTGCTGCTGCTGTTGCACTTCTTTAGAGTAGCTTGGCTTATATAGTTTTAAGATGGCCATATGTGCAGTTCTCTCCATCCAAACTTTACATGCTGCAGATGCTGGTTAATCTTGTTAGTAACAGTTATTTGCTGCCTGGGGAATGATTTTTATTAAATTGTAAGTTATTTATTAAACTGAAAAGTTAAAAAATTTTTTTATAAAATCTGAAAAATATGAACTTTAAAAATTTCTCATAATATTCAATTTCTTTCTTCAAATCAAGTTACATAATGTAATTTTTACCAAATTCTCTATCCATTCATTAAAATTATATTAAAGTATGTATTAGTGATGAAATTTATATTATCAAAAAAAAAAAAAAAAAGATGGGATTGTGCTTATTGTGATGGCAAGATCTCACTTTTTTTTTCCGGAATTCCTTTTTGACAGTGGCAATGAACTTTTTCTAAATAGACTATAAATAGACTGGGTTGAAGTCACTGTCTTTTATGAATCGTATATATTTTTTCTCATTTCTGCTCTCTTTTATTCCCCCCCTCGGTTCACCTTCTATCATTCTGCGGAAGCAAGAATGAGGCCCACAACACAAGTTTATAATTTCTCATCATTATCTAGTCCAGTGGTTTCCCATTAGCATGCTAAATCAAACTATTTAGTAAATTTTGTGATCTTTCAAGATTTCTCTACTAGGGCCATGCAGTCTTACCATTTTTGATTGATATGCTCTCATGCTTTGTGTGGTTTTTATCCTTCATAACTATGAAAAAGATTGAAAAATCTATAAAAATAGCTGGACATTTTTCACTCTCATCGTGTTCTAATTCTGCTACAGTTCTAGGATTGAAATAAAACTGGTTTTTCACAAGTGAAATTTGTGTTGAGCATATTTTTGTGCTATACATGAGTCATTTCTTAATCTTGGTCAATCAGGGTATACCACAAAATTATCTTCATTTTCTAAATATTATTAGGGTTATTGTGGACACTTCACCACCACAGTACTCTTGTGTCAATATTCTTCCCTTTGGCTTGTTACCAGCTGGCTTATTTTTACACTTTTAATGTATGTAAAATGTGCATTTCATTACTTTCCCTATCATATTAATATTTAATGCCGAAAGTTGGTATTTAACAACAGGTAGTGATGGTACATTCTGATATATATATATATCTTCTAAAATATGAAAACTTAATGGAAAATTATATTTTTATTTTTTGTAATTTATATTTTTAATGTTTAATAAATTTTTTTCAGTTTTGTTTAATTTGTAAAAATGTGCATGAATATATATTTATAGGATCTCTCTGAATGCATTTTTGAAATTTTAGTTTTGCTTAATATTGTACTTTTACACTTTACCCGTGTGTCTGTTTATTGACTTGTTTATTGACTGTTTATTGACTTGTTTATTGACTAAAAACCAATTATAATTTACATTAAATTTTTTTGAAAAGTTTCTTGGATTTGTATGTATGTATTATGCAAGCTAATAATACTGCATGTTTTGTAATAGAGATTCTTTTTGTTCAAGCATTTGCAATTCAAAACTTAACTTTTTGTAATAATTCATTATACAATGATAAGGCATTAATCTATGTGATCATATGTATCTAGGGTAACATATTGTGAATTTGAAAATTTTACTTTATGAATGTAAGTAAATGTAAAATATAAGTAAAAACGTTACTACATTTTTATAGCCTTCTCTCTGTATGTTTTAATTTTTTATTTTGTTTTACATAGGTTTAATGTTATCTCTTCGGCTCCTAAATGGAGAATTAGCTCAACTTCAGCAAGAAAGCCCTTTACTATTCAAAAATATATCTATAACTCATAAACTTGGATTTTCTGATGTAATTATGCCAGGTATAATTTTTGTTCATTAACAGAAACAATTTAACAGATATTTTAATTTTGTTACTTGTTTTGTGCGTAAGAGGATAAAGAAAAATTGCATTTTTCTCTGTATTAAAATTACAGTCTGTATTACTTTTTAGTATTAATCAATAAAAATTTGTCATTTGCTGTTAATATAAATACTTGTTCATTTAAAATGAATAATTAATGTTAATGAAATATTATTTTCATGGTAATAATTAGATTTCATTGTCAGAGATATCATGGTTGATTTACATGCTTTGTAGCTGGAATCCAAATAATCTGTTGTTTCAGCTTTTTTCTGCTTGTGATAATGGTGTCATATTTTGTGACTAGTTTTATTTGTATGTAAAATGTGCATTTCACTTACATCTATTTTCCGAATATATGTAATAATTATATAGATGACTTGATTAAAAAAAAGATGTGTAGGTACTTAAAATGAGAGAATAGAGAAGAAAAGCTTTTAGATGTGGCCGTTGATTTAAACACGTAATTTTATTTCATAATTAAACATGTTTGCATATCATTATTGTGGGTATACCCGTAATTTTATACAGCTTACATCTATCTAGACTATGGCAAAGCACCACAGCTGCACTAATGTTTGTGAAAATTGCGACACAATGAAAGAATTATGCAAATTGAACCAAACTTACAGGAAATGTAAAGTAAGACATGCAAATGTATTAGAATTACGAAGCGATTGTTCATGTGTGGAATGAGAATTGCCCGCTTATTCCAAGTGTGCAAAGGACTGTAAAGTTGCATTGAAATCTGTTTATCATCCTCTGTCTACAGTGGTCAGTATGTCTCATCAAGAGCAGAGGGTGCCATACCAATAGCTAATGGAGTTCAAAGAGACCACATCATTGATATGCTAGAGTATGGACTTTCAAATTGAGCAATTGCAGCCCACATAAGCATTATGCCACTACAGTGATGTGTGTTTGGAAGAAATGGACAGAGGGAGACCCAGACAAGACAAAATCCTGGCAGCGGGGCATGTTATAGCACAATGGCATAGGACAACAGATGCCTCATACACATGGCTGTGATGGATTGTACAGCATCCTTTTATGTGTTAGCACAACGTTGCAACATGGCTACAGGCGTTGTGTCTATTAGCTCCACGATTCATCACCATGAGTATGAACTGCATGCAAGAATCCCCTGTTGGTGAATCACAGATGCCTCTGACTTCAGTGGCCATGGCAACAAGTTGTTTTCTCTGATGAATCTTTTTATAATCTGGAGTACAGTGATAGAAGAGTATGTGTCAGACATTACAGAAGAGAAGGTCTGCTCCCATACTGTGTTATCCAGCATCATATCACACAAAAGTCTGGCATCATGGTGTGGGGAGCTATTGGGTATAATTGTTGCTCCCGTCTAGGGTAGACTGTGGGCAACCTCAACAGTGATCGCTACATAAGGGAAGTTGTGGAGCAAGAGGTTCTTCCCATTCTTTGATGCATTCCATTTACTGTATTTCAACAGGTTTATGCCTGTGTTTCTCAGGCTGCACAAGTGTTCTTTAGGGCAAAATAAGTTTCACTTCTTTCATGCCTGCTTATTTTCTGGATATGTCGTACATTGAGCATGTCTGGTATTTCATTGGTTGCAACTCATTTGTACAGCTGGTAAGGCACACACTAAGACTGAACTTTGACGTCACGTCAAAGCCATATGGAGTGCTATTTTCCAGGATTACATTCAGAACCTGTGTGATTCAATGCTGTGACATGTACAGGCTGTCATTGCTCAGCTTGACAGATACACAAAGTACTGATTTCTGATGTTCATTTTTTTTTATCTTATAAATTTGATGGTTTATATGCTTGAATATGGTAATGTAATTTTTGCAGTCCTTGACTTGAAAGTCTTTTGTAAAAACTGTTGTACTCAATATAAAGCCAAAATTTTCAGATGAAGTTTTAAGGCAGGAAGGGGATGTGGCCAAATTAAACTGAGGATTTAAAAGTAAAATTAGTATTTCCTTAATGTTAGTAGTTTTTTTTCATATTTTATATATTACATACATAAGCATCTAAATTCTTTATTGTGATGTGATCAGGATAATTTCTTTTTCCTCTGAATGTTTTGGGTTTGCTGATGATCTGAATTTCTTTCATCTGCATTTTTGAATGCTAATGATCTTTTACTTATTAACTACAGTTCTGTTATTTTTGTAGCCACCCAGACAGTATAGTGGTTAGGGGAGCCAACTGCCATACCGAAGGGCCTAGGTTCAAATCCCAGAGAAGTCATGGAAGTAAATTGTTTGCCCTCTCTTAAGAGATAATGATGGCCGCCTGTAAGGTGCCTCCATAATAAAATAACCACCACTTCTGACCTTAGTAGTGGTAAAAGCCTAAAAATAGCTGGTGCCTGTTGTTGGAGAAAGAAAAAAAAAATGTTATTTTTGTTAACTAGCCATCTAAAATTATTATTACGAAAAGGAAAAAAAATGTATAATGATTTTAAATCTAGCTAGTGTAATTTCACAATTTCACATACTTAGCTAGTATTTAATAATAACGGACATGAAGAAATGCATTTATTACTTTAAATTGCACAGTTAACAGGTTTCTTGTTCTTAAAAATCCTTATGCTTCAGTAAAACAGTTTTTGATTCTTAGTCTTAATTTTGGCTAGAATTTGCAAACAATCCACTGAGCTGGCATTTCCATCCTTTTTCTATGACTATAATTCTTAATGTGAATTAACATTTCAAATGAATATAAAGCTCAATCCATATGGCTTGTTATTAAGCCATTGCAAACTGGTATTATAAAGCATGGGAAACAATCAGCCACAATAGAACAAAACTTTCAGAGTGTCTGATTTGTTGTTTGCCGAACTTTTCAAAATACACTGGCTTCTAAAAGTCAAGCTACAAATGGAAAACTGATGATAAATTAAAAAAGTATGCAGGCAGATTGGACAGAATGTGGTGTTAATATATCAGACAGAATGTGGTGTTAATATATCAGACAGAATGTGGTGATAATCGTATACCACTTGCAAATTAAAAACACAAGGAAATGATAGAGTATTTACATTTTGTGATATCTACAGGAACATAAATCTCTTAAATTTGGACTTGCAAATTAAATTCAAAATAATTTCTGAATAGTGAATCTGATCACTGAACTTCAATACAGCCCTGACAGTGATGTCTTATGCTGTTTATGATGTTTTCAATGAGCTGCATGGGTAGCAATGCCCACTGATTGCATAAAGTAATTTTAAGCCCATCTAGATATTTTGGAAGAGGGTTGGAGGCCAGCAACATGCCTCCCAAGAGTATTCCATAAATACACTCACGTTTGTGAAAATTGCAACACCATGAAGGACTTACGCGAGTGAGCTGAAATTTTCAGGAAATGCAAAGTAGCGCATGATATGCAAATGATTAGAATTGCAAATCCGTAGCGCATGCGTATGCTGAGCAGCACCCTCTGAACGGCTGATGGATCCGAATAAATAGACGGCTGTAGCGAGGCGTGTATGGTTATCGGTGGTTATCTGCTAGTGGTAAACGTTAACTCAATCTGTACTTATGCCTCGTTGACGAAAGAGAGCGAGATTTGAACAACTTACAGAGTTTGAACGAGGGAGAATCATCGGCCTTCGTGAAGCTGGATTGTCGTATCGTGCAGTAGCCTCTCGTGTGCAGCGTAACAGCAGCACAGTGATGCGCGTTTGGAAGCAGTGGACGGACGAGTGTCGGACAACTCGGAAATCCGGGAGTGGACCCCGAAATGTGACGTCAGCTCGCGATGATAGACACCTGGTCCGCATGGCGCGGACGGACCGTACAGCTTCCTCTAGACAATTGGCAGCACTGTGGTCAATAGCTACAGGTGTTTCATTGTGTGCTTCATCAATTCGTAGACGTCTGCTGCAGTGTGGACTGCGCGCACGGACTCCTTTATACAGGATCCCCCTAACGCACGACCATCGCCGCCTGCGGCTACAATGGGCCAATCAGCATAGAGACTGGCGTGCTGATTGGCAGCATGTCGTGTTTTCTGACGAATCCCGCTTTAATTTGTGGTACCATGATGGCCGCATTCGTGTCAGACGCTATGCCGGTGAACGCCACCTTCCGGAGTGCATTATCGAACGCCACAGTGGACGAACACCCGGAGTTATGGTCTGGGGCGCCATAGCATATCATAGACGATCTCAATTGCTACGAATTGTGGGCAATCTGAACAGCAACCGGTATATCCGTGAAGTTCTACAGCCCGAAGCTGTTCCCTTCCTTCAAAGCTTGCCAGGCGCTGTATTTCAACAGGACAATGCCCGCCCTCATACTGCTCGGATTGTTAAATCCTTCTTTGCAGCGCAGCAGGTACAGCTTCTTCCTTGGCCTGCGTGTTCCCCGGATATGTCGCCAATTGAACATGTGTGGGATGTCATTGGTCGGCGTCTTGCTCGTGATCCTCGTCCTGTTGCGTCTGCAGACGAACTTTGGGTACGCGTACAAACGATATGGAATGCTCTTCCTCAGTCAGACATTCAAACTTTGTTTGACTCCATGCCACGTCGTGTAGCAGCACTTATTGCGGCGCGTGGTGGCCACACAAAATACTGAATCTGATCTCTTGTTCTTGTTTGTTTGCTTTGAACATTTAATCATTTATTTGTACCACTACCACTCAACTGTGTATTAAACTGCATTCAATTATGACGATTCCTTCTTGGTGTTGCAATTTTCACAAACGTGAGTGTAAATGGGAGAGTTTGGGAGAGCAGTGCTGGCCTTTCCATTTGCTGGTAATTTCTTCTTCGAGTGATGAGGTGACCAGTATAAGGGTATTATCTGCTTTTATAATGAAGATACTGCCAATTATTGCAGCAAATGGATGAATAATAAGGTCTAATATATTATCTCTGTACATCTGAGCATCGAGAATTTCATGTGGCAGCATGTGCAAGTCTGTGCACCTACCTAAAGATATTCCTTCCCATACAAGAATATTACCTCATGCATAGGTATCCCTTTCCCATATGTTAGACAGAAGATACTGACTTTTTGCTGCTGTCCATATGTAGACATATAGAGTCACTTGCAAAGCAAAGTGGGGCTCTTCAATGAATGGAATAGACTTTCACTAACTTTTAATTCAGTTTGCATGACTATGTCTCCAATTCAAACATGCATGACACAAGGTGAGTGGGACATGCAATGCTGGTCGTTAGCATATAGACCTTTTTCATGTAATATTTTGGATACTGTTGGGGCTGATACTGTACTTCCTATAGTAGAAATAAGTGCAGATCTAATACAAGATGAGCTGAATCCCGTTGTGATGTTTTAAGTTAGACATCCAAATATATGAGGAACTGCAGGGTAGCTCTCTATTGCAACATCTCCTGTACATCTGGACATTCTTTTTAAAAAGGATGGCATCTGCATGGTACTGCAAAAGTGCAGCAACTCTCAAAGGAGTTGAGCATGAGAATACATTCTGTTAGGTTCCAGATGAGAAACCAGATTAGGCCACCCAGTGGCAGTTTTTTTCGCAATTAGGCAGGTATAACATTATTATTTTATTCATCAGGTTTTGAACTATTCTATTTGACTGAAAGTATTCTGAATCCTCAGTGGATGAAGCAGATTTCATTGTCTCTGCGAGGAAAAATTAAGGAAAGAAAGAAAATTTATTTCACAAATTAAAGCAGTTTTTTTTAATGATGTTTCATTTTTAAATAGTTAATTTGTCATAAGAAATCAGTTATTCTTCAAGCTAATTTTCTGAATTATTAGTGCATTTTCTTAGGTATATTTATTTTGTTAGTAATTAAAAACAAATGTTTTCAGGTGATGTCAGAAATGATCTATATCTGACACTTGAGAAAGGCGATTTTGAGAAAGGAGGTAAATCTACTGGAAAAAACATTGAAGCTACTGTTATTCTTGTCAACTGTGAAGGAATTATACTCGAAGTAATATTTTTTTAAATAATTCACTGTATTATATATATTCAAAATTGAAAACTTTTGCTTTGAATATGGTACATTTATTCTATTTTAACACCTAAATATTTTTTAATTGTGTAACATTTAAAGGTATACTTTGTGCTGGTCACCGATTTAAGTTCAGCTAACCCTTTCTAGACAGCAACTCAATCTTTTACTATGAGACAAAGCACTGGGCTTCTGTGATGTCTCCACGGGATGGCGGGTGATCGATCGCTAAGCCTCATTTTGCTAAAAAATTCGGCAAAAATACATTTTTATTCAAATTTATTCAATTTTCAGAAAATGCATTTATCCTTATGCTTGGTGAATTACGGAATTAAATACATATAAATTTTGCAGCTGTAATAATATATATAGACAATCAAAGAGGCATTTTAAAAACAAATGTTCAGCATTTATTAAACAACAATTAAAATATTTAACCTAAACCAATAAACCTACACAGGCACATCCACACATACATATTTATAATGAAATTTAAAATTTGTTTTTTGCGTGATATATTCTGAAGCATGGGTCACCACAGAGTCCTACCTTACAATCTTTGCACTCAAAGTAAGATGTTTTCCCAAAGCTCACTTCTTCTGCATTGTTGGAAACAAACAATGCACCTTCTTCTCATTTTCTGTTTGTTCTCATTAAGAATTAGAGATGGAAAATTCCTTTCTGAATGGCAAAGTGGCATTATAAATATTGCTTTCATTTTGACATCTTAACAAAAAAAAAAAAAAAAAAAAAAAAAAAAAAGAACCAGAAAAATGTACATTCACACAAAAGAAAGAACACTCTGCACTACTTACGAAAAGAAAAAACTAAATAGAAACTGGACTTATGCCGCAATGATGAGTACTATTGACCGATATTTGTTGTTATGCGCATGAAGGAATAGAACTTCAACTCAGAAAAATGCAGGACCCTTTCTGCAGCCAGTGGAAGGTTTGTGTCAACCATGTGTACAAGGCTTCATGAAGGAGGTATCAATTGGATGGCTGAGCAGTGAAGAGGTGTTCTCTTTGCAGATGAGTCCAGGTTTAGTCTCCAAAGCAATAGCAGGTGTTATTTCATTTGCAGAGAATATGAAACCTGTTATCATCCATCAAATATTCATGAAAGAGATGCATACGAAGGAGGCAGTGTCTTTGTTTCAGGTGGTATCTCTTTGGCTGGACGTGCAGACCTCCATATGTTTCCGGAGGCAACCATTAATGCTCAGGCCTCTAGAAATGACATCCTTGATTCTTATGTGTGCCCTTATGACAGAGCAACATGTGATAATTTCCTGCTAAGGGACAGCAATGCTAGGCTATGCAGGGCCCGCATCATGAATGGTAATCTTCAATGAATGGAGTGGCCAACTCGATCACCAGACCTGAATCTTATCAAGCATGTTTGGGATGCTCTAAGAAGATGTATAGCTGCTCTGAGTGCTCCTCTTCAGACCTGTGCCATGCTTACAATTGCTTTGCAAAAGCTGTGGCTCCCACTTCTTACAGAACTGATAGATCGCGTAATTGACAGTATCACTGATTGTACTGTTTCTAGGGGAGATCATACTCCATACTGAAGGTAATTTTCCTGTACCAAATTGATACATCCAATTTGTTCATTTGATACATATGCTAATTTCATAACACCGTAATTGTCTGGTAATTTCTTTTGATGTTATTTTATTCCTTACTGTGTGTTGTATACTGTGAGTCAGTTTCATTAAATTCTACATGTAATTTTTTGAGTAATTCTCATTTTTGTGATTTTTCCTAAATTAATGATAACCAGTATCTTTGAAGATGATTGGCTGTGTCTTGAAAAATGTTAATGAACTGCTTTTTTTTTAATTCATTTGTATAGATAATTATATGTTTTGTTAAATTTAAATGAATTATTTAAAAATGAAAGATCAGAAGCTGATAGAATCTGAATAATTATTTATTAATATGAGCATGAGATTAACCAAAACACTGATTAGAAAAATCAGAAAATTACCATTTAACCAAAACACTGATTAATCAGAAAATTATCATAATCGTTGAAAACATTCTAAAGGGCATTAAAACTATATTTTTCCTTATCATAAGTTAGTTTTATTTAAATCATGAAGCTATTTTTAGAAATTCTTATCTAAAAGGAGCTATTGAATTGAAATTTTGTGTTCCACAACAAATTCTGAAAAAAAGATGATAAAAATTCATATTGTATAATGTAATATAATATTCATGTATTATACGAATAATATATAAATTATGTGAATGTATATATAATAGAATTTTCATATTGTATCTTCTTTTTTTCATTGTTTAGACATTTTTCATCATTTACATTTCATCATTACATAGACATTTTTGACATACCTGAAAATCATGTTCAAAATTGTTTTTATGATTTTAAAATTCTTTGATAAAATTCTTTATTAAAATTATAATGAAAGATTAATTAAATTTTATGTCTACTAGCTGATAAGTTGGAAAAATATTCTTTTACTTTCCTTAAATGTATTTTAAGCAATGAGGTATTTTTCGTATGTAATTTTTAGTTTTATTTTTTGCTAAATTCTCGTTTAATTTGGCTTTAATTTAAAATTTTCTTTACATCTCATAAAGCAACATTTAAAATCAGTATTGTATGGAAATATTCATTATTTTTTTTTAACTTTTTACGGAAACTATAAAGAAATTAAAACTTTTGCATTGCTTTAAATTTTGCATTGTTAATTAGTTGAACAATTTTGATGGTATTAAAGGATTTTTTAATACACATATTATGATGTTAAATGCACTTTTGTGAAGGATTTTATATTATAAAAATGCATATTGGTTCTAATTCGCTGATATTTAACTCTTGAATGACAGCTGTACTGATGCAATGGGTTGTAACTTAGGTCTAAAAAGTGTGGCTATCATAAAAACAGTTATTGAAACTTTTTGTGTCTTTTAATACCTTTTAATTAAATATCATATTTCATATTCATTTTATTATTAGCAAAGTTTAACATCAAATCTTTTTGCACAAAGACAATGAGATTATGGAAAACGTATTATTTATTAAAGTGTATTATTTGTTAAACCTCAAACAGTTGTAAAACAATGTGTTTTATGATCATTCTTTGAATGCCATGCTCATGTGAGTATCTATACATAAGAATCCATATCAAATTAATATTAGTAGATCAGTATTTTAGAAATAGGACTTGCAGGTAACGATCTGCATGAAGCCATACATGTTCTTTTGGAAGGGGAATGAATGTATTATTTTGTTCATTTGTGAGTAAGTACTCAAGAACTATCTGTTAAAAGAAAAGGTAACTTAATGGAGTTCATGTTAAAGTAAATGGGTTTATATTTACAAGAGACATGAAGAAAATCTTGAAAATTCAATCAGCTAATCTAATCAGAAATCAGGAATATAATCTGGAAAGAATTATTAATGCTCTATGGCTTTATTTACTTTGGTTTATTTTTATTTTAACTGGTGAGTGTTAAAAAATACTGAATCTTCTGAAACAAAAGATTCATGTTTGGGATAGGGTATGTTTTAATGCGGAACATGATTAAAAGTTCTTGATGCAATTGAGCATTGAAGCATTTGCTTTAAAACTTACTCATCCATATGATTGGCACCATGTGAAAAATTAATATTTGTTTTAACTTCAAAAATTAATCAACTAGTTACTTCTATTGTGCATGTATGGTTAACCTTTAAGTTGTCCACTTACAGTTCTAAATAATTTTGATCTTCTGTTGAGATTGTTGTTTTAGAGAAGTAGTTTTGGTTTATGCTCTCAAAAATAATGTTCACTTAAAGAGGTGGTCATCTTGAGGTTATCAGCAAAAAAAGTGTCATTATGGATATATTATTAACATTTAACATTCATTAAGGATAAATTATTGTATAAAGTACCTAGCATCTTTTTGAACATTGCATTTGTGTGCATTTTTACAATAGGTGACTTTTGTTTAAAATGTTTATATATCATCTATGATTGTTTTGCATGTACGGAATAGAATTTCTTGTAAATAGTGTGGGTGTTAATTGGGATGGCAGTTGGTGTATGTCATTTAACTGTACCTGACTTACAGACAAGATGTAATCCTGACAACATCTTTAAGTTGGAATAACTGCGGTGGACTTAGATCCTTGACTAATAGCACACATGCAATGACGATGATAGTAATTACTGTGATAGATCTCACATGCAGTAACAATGCAATGCAACTCTGTAATAATGATAGCAGTATTCTTGTATTTTAAAAATGAATTACAGAAATAAAACATAAAAAAAAATCTGTAAGGAAGTTAAGGTGAAAAAAGAAATGAAATATATTTCTGAACGTCAGCCGATCCATGTCTAAGAGTGGATTTTTCTTCAAAAATTTACCCAAAATTCAAAACCTATATATAAGCCAAAAGGGAAAAAAAGTCTTGTAACAGTTAAGGGGTAACAGCCTGAGGGCAAAAATGTTGCCAAGCAGGTAAAACGGGTGGAATATTTGCCAATCAAATTGGTGTAAATTAAAATGCCAGATGCCAGCCATGATAGTTTTAACTTTCCTATCTGAAGTTAGTTTAAATCTTTCTTATTCGGTTATCCTATCTGAAGTGAGCACATTTATTTCATTCATTTATTGTCTTGTGTGCAATTTGTGGTTTCTGAGCCATTTTAGTTTTTATATGAAAGATGAGTGGTCATAAATTCTTAACAACAGATTTCAAACTACAGGATACCACCAGATAAGCAGCATTTCTGCCTTTAAGACTATCAGCTTATGTGCTCAGTTGATAAGACCATCTACTATCTATGACCAGCCAGAGGTATGACAAGGCGATCAAAAGCATTTATTGAAAATTTTTCAGATATATACAGAGTATTGAATTGCACAGAATTTTTACAAAGAAACAAAGATTTGATATAATAAATATGTGTTACAATATATTGTACAGATAATATTATACATTATTGATGTTATTTATTATACAGATGATATTGAAAATATTTACATATGTAAATTGCATACACAAATAATTGTCTAATACATTTATGTATAACTATAGTCTATCAAATGTGGTAATAATAACAGAGAAATATTACATGATAAATGAGTATTATGGATAGAAAAAAAAAGGAAGAATTATAATAGTGAGGAAGATAAATTTCAAAATAAATAGGATTTTAAACTGCAGATGATCACATTTGTTGCTTGGCATTTCGAGTATGCTTTTTTAGCATTTCTACATAAACGAAGAACAAATCTGAGAGGGAAGAAAACCAGCTGCAAATTTTGCCAACATCAGATCTTTATCTATTTTGTTATGGCAATGATAGGACAAACCAGGATTATTAACAGTTTTGAAAATAAAACAATTCATTTTCATAAACTCATTAAATTTAAAAGGAACTTTTTTCATAAACTTAAGAAATATAGGCTAAAGAAATAAAAAAGTGCAGTATTTAGCAATTTATTGCCTGCGTCCCGCTAACAAAAAAGTACCAACTTTTTTTGCGAGATTTGCAGTCCCCCATAATTTGGCTTTAGAAAAAGTTCCAAAAATTCTTGGTTTATACATGGAAATATACAGTACTATATATGCATAACTTGTAGAGGCATCAAGATTTTCTAAGTCTCTCATAGGATTTAACAATGGATCATCTAGTGCTAGCTAATTGGATACATGTCCACTTACATCATGAGAGCAGACATGGGGATATATGATAATTCCAACCAATTATTGCATCATTGTGTTACCTACTGTATGGTGCATTTCTGATATAAGAATGTCAGGACTGAGTGTTCTGTGCATACTTTTGGCGAACATGGTCAAGATAGTGTTAAAGTCCTGATCTTGAACAGGGAGCTGAATGCAGCTATGTTCAGTGGAAGTGGTAGAATAACTGCGTGTAAGGAGGCTTTAAAATTACCCTTTTATTAAACTACTATTTACAGCCACTTCCCAACTCAGAAGGGATAACAAAAAATAATGACTGCACTTGGGTCTAAACTGAACAATCAAATAATTTAAAATAAAGTTAAGTAGAAAATTAAGAAGTCGTTGCTCTCAGAGCTATAAACGCGAGGTTGGCCTCTATGCAAAACTATCAATGGTGCGTAGCAAGATTTGGCTTATACTAACGCACATAGATTTCTTCAATGAGTAATAGCTTAACAGCGCTAAGGCTTAGAACTTAAATACTAGCTAGTCAGGGAACGTCGAACAGAGCCACAGTGATCTAAGACTAAAACTCTTTCACCCTGAGAAGTTCCTTGCTAACCTTTAAATACCAAATTTGGCTCCACTTCAAATTAGCATAAAGCTGAAACGCACACTCATTCTAACGAGAAGTTGAAATAAGAGTTCACAGGAAAGAGAAATTAACATAAAACTGTGTTAGTTTAAACTAAAACCTTACAAGAAGACTGGGTAACATTCATCACCAAATAATAACTGAGATATTGTTGGGAAAGACTGAAAGTGTACTGAAAAATTTAATTGGATTCTTATGTGTGCTCCCTATAGATGATATTAATTTCTGAATCATTTAATTATAAAGTATTCTTATGGGGAGCCTTGAGAGCCTGTTTGAAAGTATAGAATAGCTTGAGTCAGGTCATTCATAATGCAAGAGCCTTCTTTAAAAGTATTGGAAGTTACTTAATTATTTGAAATTGCTTTAACAGTCATTTTCTGAATTATCTGTATCAGATGACTACAGTATTGTCTGCATTGGCTTTGAAAAATGTTTGCTGTAATGTGGTCTTAATTATATGTTAACTATTATATAAAAAAATATTTTCTGGGTATTGCTTAATTTGTGTTTATCCTGTAGTGTAACAAATTAATTTTATTTTCAGAAATGCATTAATCCTGGTTCAGGTCATGAAAATGTGTCTGAATATCACTCTGTTGTTCTGTATCATAACAATACCCCTCGCTGGATGGAGATGATCAAGGTATATTTATTAAAGATATTGAATGTAAGAGCTAAATTTTAGAAAGGGCAATTATGATAAAAAGAATGAAAGTTAGCAAAGTGTTTTTGCTTTGATACTGTTTCACATCAATCTCTTATTATTATGTATCGTTCAAAAGATAATAATGTACAAAAAAGGGGATGAAATTAAATTTACATTTTTAAAAATAAGCCTTGTTTTGTGACTAAAGGTATACTGAATGTAGGAATTAAACTAACATTCTTACAACTTGAAGGCAAAGGTGCTTCCAAAAATACACTTTGATTTGAAGTAGCTTTTTTTAGATTTCAGAGGATGGATGAAATTTTAGAAACAAATCCATACACAACTGTTAATAAATACATTTAAATAATGCCATTTGGAGATATTATATGAACCTCTTGCTATCATATGAATATCCATATGAAAATTATCAGTCGTATATTTCATGCTTAAATCTGCAAACTTGCATGTGAAAAAAAAAGCAATGTTTTTGCAGGTAAAACTGAAAAAAAAAAAAAGAAGAAGAAGAAGAAAAAAGTAATCTCGTTCATTTTGTTAAAAAAAGCATTATTTTCATCAACGAAATTATATGTTTTTAGGTATTGTACAATAGACATTGAACCTTTTCGGACAAAATACAGATTAATCTAATTAAACATTGTGTATTCCTTTTTGATGAGAAAATTCACTACAGACCAGATCTTTGTTTAGGGAATTGAAAAAAGTCACTCCTCTCAACTTTGTCAGCTATATTACAGATGTCTTATAACAGCTAAACTTGAAAGGAAATGAACATACTACAATGCCACGTGACAATTAGAGGGAAGTTATGTAAAATCTGGGAAAGTGTTCTATGTGGTGATGTTAAAAAAAGTAAATGATCCAATTAAGTTATTATGACAAATGTTAAGGCACATCTTTTATAGAACAAGAAATTTTAAGTGTATGAAATTTTTGATTGCTCCAGAAAACAGTAAAAATTGTATGAGCTGTTTCACTATATATGTGCATATGATTATAGAGAAACTAGAAAAAATAATAAATAAGCTTTATTTTCTGCATTTCTGATTATGCATTTTTAATTTGTGGTATTTTTATGATGTATATATGTAAGATGTTTAAAAATAATTGCGAGATTAAATAGCTTTTGAATGCTTAATACACCTTAATTATGCTTTGTATACCCATAATAAATGAATAATAATCCAGAAATAATGCTTTGTATACCCATATTTCCAGTTTAAGTAATGAATCGAATAATGTCGTCTTCAAAGACATTTTTTTTTCAATGTTTTCTTTGAGTAGAAATAAACAAAATGGAAGGGGTACATAGTTATTATGTGTAGGAAGTTCCATTTGATAAGTTGTTCTGCCTTCTTCTAAAAAGCTCTTGTTCTGGGAAAAAGGGATATGCAGACCTGTGATATGCAGATTTGGTTAGTATAAATTTCAAAATTATCTGAGTTGAACCACTTTCACTGATGTGAAAGTATCAGTTCAAGAAAGTCATAATAAAATTTCACAGTTTACAAAATATTGAAATTTTGTATTATAACAAATGAAGATTTAAAACTTGTGCTTCTGTATAAATGTTTTTTTCTGATATTAAAGGTTTCTTTTCCAAAATTTGCATTTAAAAGCTCAACGTGCATAATTGCAATATTAACTAATGTAATATGCATGAACGTATACTTCTTTTTAGTCATTTTCTCTCTTGCAGCTGAAGAAGCAGGTTCTATTAAAACCTTTGAAAGTAGTTCTGCTGATTTATACAGTTTATAGTGGTTCTTTTTGCTTTAGTATCTACAACATAAACATAATTGTTTTTAGTGCTATCTATGTGGCCCTCTAAAATCTTAATTCAGGATGTTTTGGGGGTACTTTTGATCATATTAGAATGGAATGTTTTTGTTTGATTGTTTCATCTATGAGAAACATTTCTAACAAAGTCATTTTTTTTTCTGATATTAAATTCATGCAACAATATAAATTTTATTAAAAGATATCAATTAGAATTTATATGTGTTCTGCCTAACTAAAGGTACTACACGGACTGACTCTCTTAACCCTTGCATTAGGCAAGAGGATGGCTCACATCAGAAGCTTCCTATAGAAAAGTAATAAAACCACCTGCTAGCCACAATGCCACTGGGTTTCCAGTCCACAGCTGGCTTACTTTTTAAATTAAACTAGCTCTAAAACACTACTTAACTGAACCAGCTTCATATTGAAACCATTCTACTGGCTCTCATGATACCCTCTCAGATGGCATATGCCTCTACCCTGCAGGACAGCATAGGCTGCCCTTTCAGATAGTAGAAACTAGATCCATGTATTATTTTATGCTTTTAGAACTTAGACTGTCAGATTCTAACACTAAGACAGATATATGACTCCAAGGAGAAGTGAAAGGTATTATGTAGTTAACACTGTCATTGTCTGAAATTTCTTATGTGGTAACATGAGAATGTTATAAACAGTTCAAGAGATATTTAAGCTTGCAGTTGTTTTTAAACATCATGTATAATAAAATAAAGTCATCATTTCCTGCTTAGGACTTGAATGTAAAAAATCTCATGCAGTAATTTAAATATTTAGAATAAAAGTAGTAAATTATGAGCTAAATTGCTAATAAAAATATAAGCTATAAAATGCATCAGAGTTTTTATGTGTGCATCTGAAACTGAATGTGTTTTCTTTGATTCAGTTTTAAAAGGTCAGAGTAATACTAAAAATGCAATAATAAAGCTAATTATTAACTATCCAAATTATTGCAACATTGTTTTTCATACTTTAGCTTGCAGTACCAATTGAAAAGTTTGATGGAGCCCATGTAAGGATAGAATACAGACATTGCTCAAGTGAGAACATATTTAAAAATTAAATTCTTTGTTTTTTAACCCTCAATATGTTAATTACTTACTAGAAATTTGTAAAATAAAAATTTTAAAATAAAATTTTTAGTGAACCACAATGTATCAAAAATGAAGGGTATGCAAAACTTCTAAAATTATAGTTTCTTTAAATTTATTAAAAAATAATTTAAATCATTGTGTAGTTTTTATTGAACAATTTTTAATGTCTATTTTGTATGGCTATTATTTAAATTTTGTAATATTGTGTAACATTCATGTATTAAATGCTATATACTGCTTTGAAAGTAATAGAGATTATTCCAGTATTTATAACTACATTTACTAAATATTTTTGTTGCAGACTATTTTGTATGTTTGTATGTTGATTACTTTATGAAAGCACATAAAAAGAGATAAAAACTTGTTAAAGAATCATATGCATTAGTGTGTTAATGTAACAATTTAAACATTTGTGGAAAATAGTATCCCTTATGTTGTATCTTTATTATAGAAAAGTTTTTATATTTTTGTTGATCAGTTTTGTAAACTAAATAAGTCTATAAAATTCTGCTTGCAATATCAAAAAGAATATATATGCATGTAGGATTCTTCAAGTAATTAAAATATAAAAAATTATTTCGTTTTAGAACTACATAAACAAATTTAATAATTTGTAAAAAAAAAGTTTCCAAAAAAGTGTACAATTATAAAATTATGTATTCTTATATTACAGTACAAAGTCTGAGATCTTCACTCATTGGGGTCTTCTAAATTTAGAATTTTTCCGAATATTAGATTATAAGTTTAAATCTAGTAAGATGACATGCAAAAATTATAAAACAGTAAATATGGAAAAGTTTTTATGAAATAATGAAGATTTATGACCTTAGGGAATCCAAATTTAAAAAAAAAACCTCAATACTTATTTTTTGTTTTATTAAACATATCTTTAAATGCAAGTTGTTTAAATTCCTAATTTTTGTGCTAATACTTTCTTTTTAATTCTTTAGATAGACCTAATTTCTTGTTCAGTTATGAAGTTCCATTTTTCAAGTCCTGTAATTGCCATGTTGAGAATTCCCACTAAATTGTCAATCACATTTCTTTTTTTTCCCTCAACAACCTCTCTGTCACTTTACTATCAGTAGTGATATTTTCTGTAGTGAATCATACTATGGATTTTGCCATCCATTAGTTGATTGATGATTGGGCCATAGTCATCATAGTGAGAAGCTTCTGTTATTTTATCTTCCATTTATTACCAACTCTCTGCATTACTTCACAAATGTCACTATTTGGAAAATTTTACTTTTTGTTTCTGATATCTGGAAACCTTCAAATTTGCTGCTGTCATCATAGAATTAAGCTTGCATCTGCTATCTCTGTTGGCAATGCATTGTGAGATTGTCTTCTAAGACATATTTTTCAGCTAAATTGTGTCTTGCTTGATCACACACTGATGAAATTAAGCCTGAATTGTATTAATTTAGTTATTTATTTTACTTACCTCTATTTCGTGCATATGCTAATGTCTTACCTGAGTCCCAAAGAAATAAATTTTCACATGTATTCAAGTCTTATCCAAGGCTGCACTACACATTTTACAGCCTGGTGCAGTCTCTGCAGGTCTTAATTTCTGCTGCTAAGCGACACCTCTCTAAATTCTAAAAATTTTGCATCCCATTCATTGCCTTCCCTAAATTCTAAAGATGTTGTCATCTGTTAATTTTGTTGTTCAGTGCTAAAAAGCCCCTAAATTTTGCCTGCTGTCACTGCACCACCTCTGGTGCTGCTTCAAGCTTATCTGAGTAGCAAACCAGTTATCCTCAATTCAAACAGCACTAAAGATAATATTTTGGCCTATGAGTATCATTTATGAAATCTGCTTTTTGATATGGAAAGAAGTTTCTGTTAAATTTCTCCTCATCAACACACTCAACACTTTGAAGTGCAGTTAGCTGAAGTCTGCAGTCATCACCAAGTGTAATATCAACATAAAAGGTTATCGTGCTCTTTGGTATTCTAATATAAAAAAAAAGAGTGTTTAGACATCCCTATATGAGTTATTTCTCAAGTTGGTGTGTGTTGGTAGTAATGTGGTGATGGAAGCAAAAAAAAAAAAAAAAAAAAATAAAAAAAATCAATCATGAATAACCATGTTGGCATCAGGAATATAAGTTACTCATGGGTATAAAATAATCATGTTTTGATGTAGAATGTTTTTATTTGAGATGTATGCCAAGCAAATAGGCAGATCCCAGCCAAATTATTGATTATTCTGATTTATGCTAATAAATGATTATTTCTTCAATATGAAGATGTTTTATTTAGTGCCAAAATGAAATTAAGAAACAGAATTCTCTGCATGTTTTATTATGAAAAAGTGCATGCCTAAAGCATGCCCCAGAAAAGTATTTCTGAAAAAAGAAAAAAAGTTGCTTTTGGTCTGGAGGTCTGGATTTTAGATCATTCTGGGTGTTGGATGCCTGGATTTCAGACTTGTACTGTATTAGGCTTTTTTTATTATATATTATTTCTACTTGTATGAGTAAATTTGTATTTCATCCTTTTTGTTTCTTTCAGCTAGGGATAAAGAAAAAAAGTTACTAGGGTTTTCTTTTATTCAGTTGATGGATGATAAAGGAACAATACTAAAAAATGGGTCTCATGAATTATATGTTTATAAAGTAAGATTTATGTTTACTAATTTGCATACTTTTCAGAATTTATTTCATTTAGGTGAAGAGCTGAATACTAGTTAGAAACTTAATATTTTACTCACAATAAATCTTTTTGAATTGCTGTTTAATTATAAATTCATATCATCACTATTCCCCATCAAATATTTTTTAGTTATCTAAAATTAATTTTAGTAATCTTGGATACATTTGTATAATGCAACATTACAGTATTTATTCTTATGGTTTTTTATAAATTGCAAATAATTTATTAGATTTAGCAGGTGTATATGTGATTCATCAAGTAATTTGTCATAAAGTTTTCATGCTTTAACATCAGAATAATATCAGTTGGTATAATCAAAAAGAATGTCACCTGAATAATGCCACAAGAGAAAATTCCTTGGTCTCCAAAGTAAACTCACTAGAATATCTAAAGTATTTTATGTAAATTAGCCCAAATTTGTTTACTTCTCTTTTGGAAAGGTGGAAAAATTTGAACAGGGTTAGGATTTTTAATCATTTCATGTTTCTTTTTTTGACCTTATATCAATTTGAATTAAAGGATAATACTAATGTATTAAAATTATTTTAATCCACAGGAAATATTAATATTATTCTAATGTATAATAAACTGTAATTCTAAGTTCTGTATTTTAAAATAATATACGATCAACTCCTAACTTATCAGGGTAATATCAGGTATGATATCCAAAATCAACTCAAAATCACGGTTCTGAGGAATAATGTATATTAACGGTTAACCTATATCTTTAAGTCAGATGATTTAAATAATAAGTTTGTTTGTGTAAATTAAATCAGTATTTATTAAAAAAACACTGTAATTAATGGAAGAATAAACACCATTAAAAATGAAGAAACTTAGTTATAAATGCCATTGAGAAAACAAACAGATTTGAGCAATGTTACTGCTTTCAAATTCCCGTAAAACTGTGAATTTTCTTATTGCATATTGTTTATATGTTTTGCATTATTTACAAACAAGCTTTTATATATGTTGCATTATTATTTCTTTTATATATGTTGCATTTATATGTTTTGCATTATTTACAAACAAGCTTTTATATATGTTGCATTATTTACAAACAAGCTTTTATATATTTTACATTATTTCCAATTATATGTATTGCTTTGAATGTTAACTTCCAGATGTTATGACATCATCAGCTGTCATTGCTCTTAATCTCATGCATTTTTCTTTACCACTTTGTGGATAGTTTAGTGTTATCCTGATGGTTTATGATAGTAATTTTTCTCTCATTTTGCAATAAACAAATGTAATTTTTTTCAAGACAGAGTTCAGTTAATCCTGAAATCCGTGCAGTTAATCAGAAGTTGACTGTCATTTAGCCTTTTTAGGTGATTAAGCACAGATTTTGTTGAAGATTTTAGTCATGAATATATAACTTAACAAATGGCATACAGTAAAAAGCATGTGGTATATGTAGTTAAGATCTCAGTATATGTTAAATCACCTAAAATATTCGGAAGGCATAAATAACCCAAAGATGTTTATATCCAGATCCGTATTTCTGTAGGTTACTGATTTGCTGAAATTTTAGTTTTTGCTCTCTCTGTTTTTTTTCAGTGGGGGGGGGGGAGTGAGAAAAAAAAAAAGTGTTATGTAAGTACTTGCATCATTAATATTCTGTGAGTATCATATGACATGAATTAATTTTGAAATGAAGCAGGTTGGGAAAAGTTATTATAAGCATTTGCAGTTTTTAGGACAAAAAGTAAAAATTGGAGACTTAAAAGTCTGTTACAAATTAAAGTTAGTATTTTTTCTTACCTGTTTTTAGTTATATATGACTTCATTTCAATCGAATTCTAATTACTTTTATCAAAGGAGATAATATACTAAATAATACATTAGTAAATAAATTATTATTTTATTACTCTGCAACTTTTGTGCAAGTATTAGGCAATTTATTGTGATTTATTACAGTTAATTAAAATGTTTACTTGTATACATAAAACTGAATTCTTTTTAACTTCTAAAATCTGTATTAAGAATTATCTGCACTCATTCTAAAATCTGTATTAAAAAAATTTTTGTGCTGCTATTTTAATAAATATAGTCAAGGAATAATCTTATTTGAGTACTTTGATTGTATACTGATCCTGTATTTTATTTAATATTTGATGCTGATATGTAACTTTTAGTGTGAAGATCGGCCCAAATTACAAGATCCTAGAGTTTACTTAAGTCTTCCCAGTGGACCAAAAGAAAGTGGTAGCACAACTCCTAGCAGTACTGGCAGCAGTGGTGTTCCTATACCTCCTTCTCCACCCCCATTTCCTAGTCCTTCAGCTGGGCAGTTTTTTTCACGCAGCTCCAGAGAAACAGTTCATATCAGGACTTTGCTATGTTCGACAAAACTTACACAAAATGGTATTATTTTCCCTTTCTTGAGATAGTTTTGTGTTTTATTATTTTCATGAGATTTATTGGAAATGTAGATTAGATGTAATTTATTGTCATATTTTTAAATATTAATAAAATGGAAACTGTAATGTATCATACTATGTTCTCTTTGATTAAATAACTAGACTGTTTATATCGCAAATGGCTGATTTTTCTCTTGAGTATATTCTGCTGATCTTTATGTGAATACTTATGTATAGATAAAGTCATTATGTGGTGAGCAGAGTACTTCAACATAACATATTAATAATGTTCTTCATTTTGAAGAATTTTGTAAATAATCCTTTACATCTAAGTTTGGTTGGATACCAATAAACTTAGATTGGGTAACAGTCAAAAAAATTTCATAGTGTATTTTATAAACAAGTCTAGTTTAGGCAACTGCTTCGGGAATGCTAATAAGTATTGATTTGATCTGTTTTGAACAAATAATTTGTAATGACTGAATAGAAATTTGTCAAAGTTGTTACAGTGTAAGAAATCTATATCTAAAATGATTAAATATGACAAGTTTTTTTCAATAAAAATGTAAAAACATGAGTTAAAAAAATTGAAATATTATATTAACTAAATATACTCCTCTGTTAAAAGTTTCATGAAAAATTTCTGCAGTTAGTGTCAAACTTGCTGCAATTGAATTTGGTTATGAAAATATGTTTGCCAGTTTTCTGTAGAAGAAATATAGGAGACACCATCGTTAGTAGCATAATTTGTATTTTAGGGCAAATGTCATTAAATGTCTTTTAATCATTCAGTATGACTTAACATTTTAAGCTAAATGCATTGAGGTGAAGAAGCTTTGATTTCTTTGATCCGAAACATATTCCTGTCATTTATTTATCAGATTTCTCACCATCTGGTTTCGATCAAAGTGGTTTATAGGGCTAATGCTTTCAAACAATTTAAGCTATCCAAAATGATGTGACAGCCAGTTAGATTCTATCAAAAGACACGTTATACCAGTGCTTACAGGAATATCTGGAGCTGTGGAGAAAGTATGTGTGTTCTTGTGGATATTATTTCAAAAGTGATTAAGTGGTAAATGAAACAGAACTGGGCTGTAAATATTTTCTACAAGCTTTTTTAGTGTAAGTGTATTAGCAATCTAGTTTATTGATTATTGAAAATCTAGTACCTTTTCTTGGTAGTTAAAAATCTTCTACCTTGCTTTTAACAAAATGTTTATGAATATTTGGGGAGTTTTACAAACCCTTCCCAAAATAATTTATTAATGTCTTAGAAAATTTAATGAAAGAAGAAGAAAAACATTGTAAAACTGTGAGGTTTTAAACAGCTACAAATATTCTCTGTGTGTCATTAAATAAGTCATCAATTGGCATGTTATGTTTGAAAATAGCAATGAATATTTTGAATGTATGTTAATAGGTGACAGAATCATTTTGGTTCATTATATTCATTTTATTACTTACTCAATACCAGACTCATATGCATAGTTCAGTTTGAAAATACCGCTGCAACTCAATGACTGTACAAAAGAGGAACAGTGTGCTATTGTTAATTTTTTTTTCTTTTGGAGGAGGGGCAAGAAAAAGGATTTTGAATGATATTCATAAAGAAATGTCTTGTTCAGATTGAGACGAAATCAAAAGTGCAGAGATTGGAAGAACTGATTTGAGAAATGTACTGTGCTCTATAACAACTATAACAATAACAATAGCAATACCAATTTGGTCCTCTAAAGCAACATCGTAAAGGCAAGTGCTTTGCAAATGATAATCATATTGAAGATTAGGCTGAGACGTTAATCCAAAAGAAATTTATAAAGCTGGTATTGAAGAACTGATAAAAGGATGAAACGTGTTCATAAATAATTATGAAGATTGTGATGAGAAATAGAAATAGCTTTCTGATAAATATCCCTTTAGTTTATTTTGCATTTGCCTTTTTGTGACTTACTTAGTGACTTTCCCATGTATGCAACTTAATGTAATATAACATAATCATATGTATTAATTCATGGCAAACTTTATTAAGAAAATTTAGAAAGATTCCAAAAAGAATAATTTTTATGATTTTTTTCATTAAAATATTTACATAAACAATGCTTAAAATAATATATAAATGATACTTAAAATAATATATAAGTCCTTTCATAAAAGTAAATGGCAATTCTGAATTTTTAATTATGTTAATTAAATTTTTTAAGAAAGTATTTTGAATGTTTTGTTTTAAAAATACTGAAAGGGAAGCATCTTCAAATTGAGACCAGATAAATGTGAGGATGATTGCTATTGCAAGACCTGTGCAAATCTCAAGAGAAGAAAAAAATTATGTTCAGAAAGGTTGTTTCCATCATATAAATTGGTTTCTGAAATTAATCCTCATTAATTAAAATGTTATAAAGTGGAGATTTAGCTAATTATTCCAAGATTTATTATCTAAAGAAATAAAGTTATTGCTGCCACTTAAACTAGCTTTTCAAATATATTCGTATTCAAATGAAAAACAACAAAAAAACAAACAATGAAACAGAGTTTCCAACTCTTCCAATTTAGACAGGAGACTCCCAATTTCGGACCATTCTCCTGCTAACTGATTTACAAAATATTTCTCCCAACATTCTCTTATTCTTACAGTGAGAAATTATGGTACGCTTTTGCTTTGTTAGTAAGAGCATGTGTTGCTAACCTATATGAACGTGCAGGCTTTCAAGAAATAGTTTTAAGAAATTACAATATTTCGTATTAGTTATGTCTGCGAAAAAGGTAAAATACTCATGTACTTTTCAAACATCGTACACAGATGACTTTCCTTCTAATATTTCCTCAAGAAAATGTAATGCAATTGCTATGTGTACGGTTTGTCATTGCGATTTTTCGATATCGCACGGTGGAAGGCCGATGTTCTCAAACACGTTCGTATACAAAAACACAAGGACAACATGAGCTCTATTGAAAAAAATGAAAAGTTAATTTTTTCTGTGGAAACAAAGGACCAAAAAGTTAATAATGCAGAATGTACTGTTTGCATTTAAGAATTAGTAACTGAACTTTGATATGAATTAGTAACAAGTTGAAGTTAAATCATTAATAAAAAATATATTTTTATCATTTAAAAATCTTTTGTCCTTGAAAATAAATCTCCCGATTTCTAAAAAAATTCTCCCGGTTTTTGAGTATCATAGGTTGGCAAGTATGATGAAAGAGTAGGTTTTAGTTCCAGTATAAAAATTTAACTGTGATTTGAATGAGTTTTGGTTGAAAATGTAGTTCTGATTATATTACCATATACTTTTACCAGTCCTCAAAACACATTTCAAGGAAAATGCACTTCATATTGGTTAGTTTTTGCATGACTTCTCAATTCCTACATCTCTTTTCATTCTCAAGAAAGTTTAATATGTAGTTATTGTAGAAGGTTTATAAAAAACAGGGAATTTAGATTTCAGAATTATAGATTCTGTAGGGGATAGTTACTGAGATTCTGTTTTTAATCAATGCAGCCTTGAAATTTGGGGCAAAATTTAGGATATATTTGATATCAGAACACAATCTCTAAAATCAACACTGTATTGTTTAAATCAATATATTATTTTATTTATAATCGTTCTTATTATGTGTTAGTTTATGTAGTTATTATACATGTAAAGAACAAGTAATTCTGTCATTAAAATGTTCAGTTTTTAAATAAGATATTTCATTTTAATTCCTCTGATTTAGGTGATCTTCTCTCTCTTCTGAAGTGGAAAGCACACCCAGAAAGAATACAGGATACATTGCACAAAGTCATGAAACTGAATGGAGAAGAAACTGTTAAGGTACCTTATCTATATAACATGTAATCATTACTATGTGAATAACATGTAATCATTACTATGTGAAAGCTATTTCATAAAATTACTGATTTTATTTTTAAGAGCAAAATGGTTTCTTTACTGTTTTTCTTGTTTTGAGTATCCTTTAAATAAAACAATATTAATTATTAAGTTTATTACACTTTAACTAACTGCCAGTTAAATTTTTAACATTGCTAGTAAAAATACAAACTGATATTAAAAAAATTCTTTGAAAACCTGGTAAATGATTGCAAACATTTCAGATTACTTGCACACACACACACACAAAAAAAACTTCAATTTTTAAAATAATGCATTTTGTTCAGTTATTTAAAAATAGCTTTTTTTAATCTGATCGTAAAAAGATTCCTTAATTGTAATAAGTTGCAGCAAAAGACTAAAAGAATACTTGTTGTTAAATTAAATTATGGGTAGGTATCTGCATTTCAAATAATTTTTTTATATATAAATGTGTATATACAAGTTGAATGTTCCGAACCTAAAATAATAAGATAAAAAACTTTTCAGACTTCTGGTTTTGTGTGAAATTTTTGAATACGTGTTAAGATGCATGGGGAAAAAAGGAGAAAATCTCTTAACATTCTAAAAAATTCTTCTTTATTTAATACAGGAACAGAATATAAAAGTAACATTGTTACATAACTTGGTATAAAAGTAATAAATAAAAAAAAAAATCTGAAAGATTTCAGATTTTAAATTACGTCCAAAGGCGCGTTTTTTTAACATTTCGTGTGCTACCTTTTTTTATTAAATATCATGTACGTACTCAAACCATAAAATTCAGTTCAAAATCAATATCGCAAAATCATTTTAAAATGAACATATCTTTAGAATTTCCGTAAGTCTTGTGCGCTGGAGATAAAAATGTTTTTTTTTTCCGTACAGTGTTGCCATTGCTCGCTTTGAAATCATTTAGTTTGTTAATCAGAAATTCGTTGAAATGTTACAAAACATAAAATCGATAATAAAGCAAATTTCAAATTCAAAATTAGGGCTTCCAGATGCCCATATTCGCAGTAGGATTACGTCATTCAAAATTCGATGGCTCTAGGTTTTATCACAGTGCGAGAAACATGCATACATTTATGCAGATTTTTCATTTTTTAAAATTTAATACAGAGCGATAACATTTAGTAGCAACAATTTGAAAAGTGAAACGGGCATTCAGAGTGAATCGACGCAAAATCGCAAAACGAAAGTAATAGTCCTTCGGGACTAAATCCCTTTGGACTAATAAAAAAAGATAAATGTTTCTCCTTCCGTTATTGGAATCAACATTGAAAAAGCTTGATCTGTGAGAAATTGGATCTTTCTAGGTTATAGAAGGGCATGTTGGGTTATCTTTTGTATTTTTTCCCTTAACAACAGTGGTTTCATCATCAAAGATTTTTCCTATCATCTTGTAGAAAGTTTTAGTTTTCAATACTCCATTTTTATTTATTTCTTTATTTTTTTTTTTGTCCTGAGTAAATAGAAATTTCTACCAATTAACTTCCAAGAAGTATTTGTTGCAAGCTTCGTACACAAGCAGTCTAGTGTGTGTGTGGGGGGGAATGCACAGTTACATCTTGGGTGTTTAAATATCTATTAAATGAGTATTAGAGCCTCCCAGTATTTTAATTTATGATGGAATAATAGCAAATTTTTCTTCTTTCCCTGGTATTAAGCTATTTTAAACAACTTATTTTAAAAGTATAATTTTATATTTTCTAGTATCTCTAATTTCTTGAATTAATGAAAGTAATTTGTCTGTCTTGACTGTTTAACATAAAACTGTTGAACTGAAAGCTTAAGATCAGATTGTAATTTTAAAACTTTTTGCGATTTTTTATATTTGAAAAAAAATGTTTTTGTTTTGAAATTTTTAATTTTAAATTCTTAAATTTTAATTAAATGGATTTTTAAGGATTTCTTTTGTATTATTTATTACTGCCCTGTTGCAAAATATTGCCATGTTGCAAGAAAGAAAATTTATTGTTTTTAGAAGTCTTTGAGTAGGTTATAGTAATTCCCGACTTGCATAACATGTGACTTAATGTTAAGTTCCCAGTTACATAGTGCACAAAAGCCTAGGTATTCAAACTGTAATCTCCCAGTTGGATATAAGGGTTCTGTAAACAGTTCCTACTTTCTCTAACCTGTACTTCAGGCATTCAGATAGTAAATGAAAAAAAAAATATATAAGCCATTTTGTACTAACAGTTTTTTAACAAGATAATTTTTTTAGTCTTTTACATATTTTTCATGTTTTTGCTATTTAAATATATGTGAGTACTGTTGCATAATATTTCATTTACAAAATAATAGTGTGTGAATAACATATTTACGTAAAAATTATTACATTTTCTTACCAAGTTATTTTAAGCAATACACAAATTTGACTTACATAAAATTCAAGTATGTAAATCTCTGTGGAATGCACTGTTTACATAACTTCGTATTACTATCATGCAATTAAAAAATTTTAAAAGTTAAACTACTTTGCCACCAAATGTTACACAGCTGTTTGAAAAAAATGAACTTTGTGTAATATCATACCTGAAGGAGGAGGGTAACTTTTTTTGATTAGTTACACTGCTGGCCACTGTAAATGCAACACCCTGAAGGAAGCATGCAAATAACATGCAATTTACAACATGCATTAGTGGAGTGAGATATGCAAATGATTCGAATTGCAGATGCACATCATGCTCACCTGTGGTGCCACTTCAAAGTGCTATTTAAGGCTAGGAGTTTTTGACGATTTCAAGTTCGGCAATTGTGTTTTTCTTGTGGTTTAAAAAAAAAAAGAGATCAATTATGCCTCATAGTAAACAGTGATCATTGTTTGATCAAGTATATTGTTACGAATTTCACATTTATTTGGCTATTTATTTAGAATTGTAATTAGATTTGCTTCATGTTGCCTTAGCAACGCAGACGATTTTTGAAGAGAAAGCTACGTCGAAAAAAAAAAAATAGCAATAAAAATAAAAGAGCGCGCGCATTTAATGATTAATAAATAAATATCTCGTAATTACTGTTGCCATCCAGAAAAATCTAGAAAAATCGTGATTGTTCTACTGATAATTTAAAAAGCTTATAAAAGCCGAGGTGAAACACCTCATCTCAGTTAGTGAGTTAGTTGTTGTTGCTGTTATACTTGTAGCTGTAAAAAGCGAACTGCTGTTTGTTTACTTAATGCTGTATTGATTGTAGTGATTTCGCTGTGAGATAGAACTATTTTATCTGTTTTGAACTGAGTTTTTGCTAAACGTTTGAGATATTGTGATATTGTGCGAAGATTTGTGAAGAAATATTTCAGCATTTTAATTTATTTATTGTGGAAAGAATAAATTTTTGTTAACTTTTTACGACTTGTGCATTCAATATATTACGAACCCGTACGCACGTAAGAATTTTTGGTGTCAGAAGTGGGGTTTTTGAATGCCATTAACTAGAGCAATGGAAGAACAATTAAGGCAATTCATGGCAGCCTTTGCTGCATTTAAAGAAGAAATTAAAGCTGGCCAAGATTCCGTGAAAGAGGAGATGAAAGCTGTTCAAGAATCTGTTAAAGATGAAATGAATTCTGTTCAAGAAAAGATGGAGAAATCTGTTAAAGATGAAATGAATTCTGTTAAAGATGAAATGAATTCTGTTCAAGAAAAGATGGAGAAATCTGTTAAGGAAGAAATGAATTCTGTTCAAGAAAAGATGGAGAAATCCGTTAAGGAAGAGATGAGAGCCGTTAAAGCAAGTCAAGAAGAGATGAAAAAGGAAATTACTTGCATAATAGAAAATAAATTTGAGACTATGGAAGGCAGAATAGATGCGGTTGAAAATAAAGTTTCTTCTGTCAAAGAACAAATAGAAGAGAGAGTTTCTGCCGTAGAACAACAAATCGATTACAGAGTTTCTGCTGTGAGAGAACAAATTCAAGAAAGAGTTTCTGCAGTGGAACAACAAATTGATGACAAAGTTTCCGCAGTTGCCAAAGAAGTTGATACTTTAAAGAAATTCGTAGCGACGGCTGGAAGCAGTTCGGATACTTTTAAATTCCTAGCCATGCCTGCACATCCTTCTCTGAAGCTATCGACATATGATGGGAAGACCTCCTGGCAAGTGTATAAGACACAATTTTCTATAGTTGCGGAAGCAAATGGATGGGATTCCCAAGCTAAGGCCTGTCACCTTGCGGCTTCTCTGAGAGCAGACGCAGCGGACATCCTTCAAACTCTTCCCGAAAACAAAAGGCTAGATTTCGAAGCTCTGTCCGGTGCTTTAGAGCTGCGTTTTGGAGAGAAGTGTTTAAAAGATTACAGCAGGCTGCAGTTAAAATCCCGTCAACAGAAGCCTACGGAAACACTTCAGGAGCTCGCCACGGATGTTGAAAGGCTGTCCCACCTCGCCTTTTCGGAGTGCCCGACAGAAACAAGAGAAATCCTGTCCCTGCAATACTTCATCGACGGTATCCGGGATCCTGAAATACAGAAAGCACTGCGAATGGCTGATGTAAAGGACTTAAAAAGTGCTCTAGTGTATGCCATGAAATTCGAGGCAGCACAGCAAGCCACTCGTAGAGACCGCCACCCAATCAGAGCTGCTCACATACAAGAACCAGTGGATCCAATGACTGCTCGCCTAGACGATTTAACCAGAAAGGTGAATGCTTTGACACGGAATACTGGTGACAAGAAACCGTTCGTAAAGTGCTGGAACTGCGGAGCTGAAGGGCACATTCGAAGAAACTGCAGAACACCCCAGGGCACGGATGTTAAGACCGCGCCTCTCAAGAAGGAGGGAAACTAATTCGTGGCCATCTCGCGGGGCGGAGGTTGCCAGATAATGAAAAGCCCCAGTTTAAAGCGCTTCAGATTTCTGCAGTGAGTGGCGGCAATAACGGAATTTTCATCATGGGACAAATCAATGGAATTCCTTGTAACATGACGATCGACACGGGAGCCAATGTTACCATCATTCGAAAAGATTTGGCTCAACAACTCGAAGGTAAACTTATCTGGACGCCGCCCTGCGTTACCCTCCAGACTGTGTCCGGCGAGAAGATCAATATAGAAGGGAAATTAAACGTTAACATCACCTTTGGAAGTGCCGCTTACCATCACACGGCATATGTAGCAGAAATTACAGACCCTTGCATACTCGGATTGGACTTTTTAAGGAAATACAATTTTTCCTTGGACTTTAAAAATAACGAACTGCATTCTGCCTCTGAGGACATAACTTTATTCGGGATTAATGATGAAGGAGTGAAATCTATCCACAAAATCATAGCTCAAGACGATATCACAATACCGGCAAGAACAGAAATTTTACTTCCTGGATCCATAGCCGAAAATAGAAATTTCCGCTACGGCGTCATGGAATATCCCAAGAATTGTAATAGCCCTAAAGGAGTATTAATAGCCTCAGCACTCGTCGACCTATCGGGGACCGTTATCCCGGTGAGAGTTGCCAATGTAACTGATAAGGCGAGAGTTATTAAGAAAGGTGAAGTGGTTGCAGAATGTACTCCAGTAACCAGCGTTGAAAGAAAAAGTAACATCTCAAAAACCGTGTCTTCAAACAACATTATATCGGAGTTATTGCAGAATGCGCAATTAAACGATGAGGAAAAGAATGTTGCCGAGCGTGTCATTAAAGATCTTCAAGATGTTTTCTCCCGCTCGTCTTCTGACGTGGGTCGAACCAGTTTAACTCAGCATAGAATCGATACTGGTGACCATCCACCAATCAAGCAACATCCAAGACGTCTGCCGATTTCGAAACAGGAAGAGGTGCGAACACTTTTAAAGGACATGCAAGAAAGCAATGTCATCGAGCCTTCAGCAAGTCCCTGGGCATCTCCCATCGTCCTGGTGAAGAAGAAAGACGGGTCAACTAGATTTTGCGTTGATTATCGCCGGTTGAATGAGGTTACGAAGAAAGACAGTTACCCTCTTCCTAGAATTGACGACATTCTGGATACTCTTTCTGGAAGCAAGTGGTTCTCGACACTTGATTTAAAGAGTGGATATTGGCAGGTAGAAATACATCCTGATGACCGAGAAAAGACGGCATTTACTACAGGACAAGGACTTTGGCAGTTCAAGGTGATGCCGTTTGGACTATGTAATGCGCCGGCTACATTCGAACGTCTAATGGAGACTGTTTTAAAAGGTCTTTCATACGAAGCCTGTCTGATATACCTGGATGACATCATCATCGTCGGGAAGAGTTTCGAAGAACATTTGGAAAATCTTAGAAAGGTGCTTCAGAAACTGAAAGAAGCCAATCTGAAGTTGAGTCCCGCTAAATGCAAATTATTCAGACAGGAAGTGACTTACCTCGGACATGTCATCTCTGCTGAAGGTGTGCGCACGGATCCTGAAAAAGTGTCAGCAGTTAAAGACTGGAGACGTCCCGAAAATGTCCACCAGCTGAGAAGCTTTCTAGGGCTTTGCACCTACTATAGGAGATTCGTGAAGGATTTTTCTTCCATCGCAAGACCCCTTCACAAGCTGACAGAGAGCAAGCAAAAGTTCGTGTGGACAAAAGAATGTGAGAATGCATTTAAGAACCTGAAGGAAGCCTTAACATCTGCTCCAATCCTGACGTATCCTCAGCTCGACAGACCATTTATTCTCGACACGGATGCGAGTAATGAAAGTGTCGGCGCTGTTCTGTCCCAAGAAATAGAGGGCCAAGAACGTGTAGTAGCTTACTGGAGCAAGTGCCTATCTAAACCGGAGAGGAATTACTGTGTCACCAGGAAAGAGTTGCTCGCCATAGTCAAAGCCGTAGAACATTTCCATCATTATCTATACGGCAGAAAATTCCTGCTCCGCACAGATCATGCATCATTGGCCTGGCTTTTAAATTTCAAGAATCCTGAGGGTCAGATAGCCAGGTGGATACAGAGACTCCAGGAATATGACATCACTATCCGTCATCGCAAGGGACAGTCGCACGGAAACGCTGACGCCTTGTCTAGAAGACCTTGCCCAGAAAACTGCCGATATTGTTCCAGGGTCGAAGCTAAATACCAACTGGTTAATCCAGTCGCACGGCAAATTACAGCATCAACATCGGCTGATCCAGACCCATGGAGTGACAAGGAAATCAGGAAAGACCAGCTGGAAGACCGTGATATTAAACCCATAATTGAGTTAATGGAGACCTCAAACAGAAAACCTACCTGGCAGGATATTTCGAGCTATAGTCCCACGACAAAACAATATTGGGCTCTCTGGGACTCACTCCATATTCGAAACGGCGTCTTGTACCGAAAATTCGAATCGGATGATGGAAAAACATTCCGATGGCAGCTGGTACTCCCAAGATCCCGAATCCCGGACGTCCTTAAAGAACTACATAGCAGCCCTGCAGGAGGTCACTTCGGAATAATGAAGACCTTGCAGAGAGTTCGGGAGCGTTTCTACTGGAATAATGCAAAGGATGACGTGCAAAAGTGGTGCCGAACTTGCGATGCCTGTGCAAGTCGGAAAGGACCGAAGAAACGCAGCCGGGGGAAGCTGCAACGTTACAATGTAGGAGCACCTTTTGAACGTATCGCCTTTGACATCTTAGGACCTCTGCCACGAACTGCTGATGGCAACAAATACATCCTCGTTGCCATTGATTACTTCACCAAGTGGCCTGAAGCGTATCCTATTCCTGATCAAGAGGCTGTCACAGTAGCAGAGATGATGATACAGCACTGGATTTCCAGATTCGGAGTGCCTCTTCAGTTACATTCCGATCAGGGAAGGAATTTTACCTCGGCTGTAGTCAAGGAACTCTGCAAGCTACTCGGCATTGACAAAACCCAAACGACGCCTTTACATCCCCAGTCGGACGGTATGGTAGAGAGGTTTAATCGAACCATCCTCAATAACCTCTCATTAGTGGTTTCCAGAAACCAACAGGACTGGGACAAGAAGTTGCCACTATTTTTACTGGCTTACCGCAGTGCTGTCCACGAGACTACCGGCTATTCCCCATCTCAGATGCTCTTCGGTCGTGACCTTCGTCTGCCATGTGATCTTTTGTTTGGTCGCCCTCCAGATGCGCCTTCATCGCCTGAGGAATACATTCAAGACCTCCAGGCCCGGTTTGAAGTGATGCACAACTTTGCACGAGAGCGAGTCAACTTGGCGACGGAGAAGATGAAGACCCGCTACGACACGAGAGCTACTGGACATCGTTTCAACGAAGGAGACAAGGTGTGGTTATGGAATCCGACTCGTCGAAAAGGACTTTCTCCGAAACTACAATCACCTTGGGATGGTCCTTACACAGTCCTAAACAGGCTGAACGACGTCGTGGTTCGGATCCGTAAGTCATCGAACTCTAAACCTAAAGTCGTTCATTACGACAGGTTAGTTCATTACTATGGCCATAGTACGTAGTGTATATAGTTGTAAATAATAATGTACATAGTATAAGACCATGGTCCTATTTGTATTTAGTATTTGATTTGTATTTGTTAAGTATTAGTATTTGATAAGTATTTGTATTTAATAGCATTTGTATTTGATAGTATTTGTACTTAGTATTTGATAGTATTTGAATTGTATTTAGCGTTGGATAGAATTTAATTTGCTGAAAGTAACTTATTGGAATTATTGTTTATTTTGTTATTATAAAGTAATGTTTATTATAGCACTGATGCTTTAGTTGTAAGTTTGGCTTCCTGTCCAGGGATTGTACTGCCCGGGACGTGCAGTCCTTGGGAAGGGGGCAATGTTACGAATTTCACATTTATTTGGCTATTTATTTAGAATTGTAATTAGATTTGCTTCATGTTGCCTTAGCAACGCAGACGATTTTTGAAGAGAAAGCTACGTCGAAAAAAAAAAAACAATAAAAATAAAAGAGCGCGTGCATTTAATGCTTAATAAATAAATATCTCGTAATTACTGTTGCCATCCAGAAAAATCTAGAAAAATCGTGATTGTTCTACTGATAATTAAAAAGCTTATAAAAGCCGAGGTGAAACACCTCATCTCAGTTAGTGTGGTAGTTGTTGTTGTTGCTGTTATACTTGTAGCTGTAAAAAGCGAACTGCTGTTTGTTTACTTAATGCTGTATTGATTGTAGTGATTTCGCTGTGAGATAGAACTATTTTATCTGTTTTGAACTGAGTTTTTGCTAAACGTTTGAGATATTGTGATATTGTGCGAAGATTTGTGAAGAAATATTTCAGCATTTTAATTTATTTATTGTGGAAAGAATAAATTTTTGTTAACTTTTTACAACTTGTGCATTCAATATATTATGAACCCGTACGCACGTAAGAATATAGTGGCCTACCAAGAGTGTGGATTATCTTTCAGGAAAATCGGTAGTCGTGTTGGACGAAACCAAACAACTGTAATGCGGATATGTGACCTTTATATGCAGGAGGGTATGATGGACTGACGTGTTCAATCGCATCCACCTCAGTGCACCACTTCATGTGATGACAGGAACATTGTGTGCATGGCAGTTATGGATTGCTGTCACATCACGAACCATAGCACACCACATTCAGTCTGTAATGCATCATCCAGTGTCTGCGTGCACCATTTGACGCTGTTTACAGCAGAGTGGTCTGTCTGTAAGACATCCATTGCTTCAGTTACCCTTGACACAGAACCACAGACGTCTCTGCCACCAGTGGTGCGATGAAAGAAGGATGTGGACGGCAGATTGGAATGAAATTGTCTTTACTGACAAGTCACGCTTCTGTCTGCAACACCACGATGGTCGGAATCGAGTTTGGAGACACCGTGGAGAGGGGATGCTGAACAGCTGCGTTATGCACCACCACACTGGTCCTGCATAGGGTACTAAGGTATGGGGCGGTATTGGATATCACTCTTGCACTCCTATAGTACACATTGCTTGTACTTTAAACAGCTAGCACTACATCTCCGAGGTGTTGGAGCCAGTTGTCCTTCCTTACCTTCAGGGCTTGCCCACAGCCATATTTCAACAGGATAATGCATGACCACACGTGGCATGCATTGTCCAAGGGTTCTTCATCAATTGCCAGATTGAATTGCTTCCCTGGCCGGCTCACTTTCCAGATCTTTTGCCAATAGAAAACATGTGGTCCATGGTTGCTGAACGATTGACCCAGATTACATCCCAAGCTGCCACACCAGATCAGCTTTGGCAACATGTGGAAGCTGCTTGGTCTGCTGTACCCCAAGAACACGTCCAAAGTCTCTTTGAATCAATGCCAAGGCGTGTGGCAGCGGTGATCTCCAACAATGGCGGCTACTGTGGCTACTGATTCTAGAAGGAACCACACTTCACAGAAGTCTATAAATTTAATCATTTGATACTTGGTCAACATGTTATCTACTAAATAAATTTGTTGTGATATGTCTTGTGTTTCTTGGTGTTGCAATTTGGGTGGCGAGCAGTGTATATGAAATATCACCATATTTGCATGCCAGTATCAGAGATTACCATGGTGAAACTCTTCCACAAAAATAAATTGAATAGGTTGTAGGGCATTGCGTAGCATTAAATGCATGGTCACTTACTTTAATAGACAATTTAATTTAGTGAAACTACTTAGTTAATTTAGTGAAACTTAATAATAAGTTTAATTACTTAATACATAAACTACTTAATTAAGTGAAACTTAATACATAAACTATTTAATTAAGTGAAACTTAAACTTAATGGCAGCGCGGTACCACAATAACTTAAAATGTGGTTTCTTTTAGTTCTCACGTTTCGTAAAAGCCAAATAAACAATCACTGAATGCGATTACCAATCATATTTTTATTAAGGAAAATTAACAAACAGCAAGCTATTTTGAAGATATGTAAATTTCAATAAAGAATAAATAAATGAATGGCAAGCAATCAAACATAATACAAAATAAAGCAGAAACAACAAAAAACACAAATTCAAAGAAAACGTTGCCTATCATGAAATTAGACTTTAATCACTTTCAAAACCATAATCCTTTTCACTATCATCATTATCGAAAATAAGAATATCGTCATCACTACTGTTCCCGTCATCGCTAGTATCACCTTCTTCGAATAATGCGTCGTCTTCTGTTCCGTCAAGAGCATTACTGATTCTGCACTTCTTAAAGGACTTAACAATTACTTCAGCCTTTATGTCCTCCCAAGATCTTTTTACCCACTCGTGCACTTGTGAAATAGAGGGCCACTTCATTCTACCTGAGGGTGTGAGGGCGTGATGTGGCTCTTCTATCCGCTTGTTCCATCGTTCTTGCACTTTTTCCTTAAATGGCTTATTCACCGATACATCTAAAGGCTGCAATTGGCTAGTCAGTCCACCAGGAATGACAGCTATCTGGGTTTTTAATTCTCTCGCTTTATACTTTATGGTTTCAGTTCTATGGGCGCTAAACTGATTCAAAACCAAAAGAGTGGATTTTCTTAAGAGTCCACCAGGTCGCCTCACCCTTACGTTCTGTAACCATAGTTTCATTCCAGCTTCATCCATCCAGCCTTTCGGATGAACATGAACAATTACACCCATTAAAAGTTTTTCTTTCGGATGAGTTTTTCTTTTGAATATAAAAAACGGCGGTAGTTTTGTGCCATCAGCACAACTTGTTAGAACTACCGTATATCAGGTTTTTTTCATGACCTGTGGTTTTTATGGTTATTGATTTAGACCTTTTAATACTCACAGTCTTGTTGGATGGTACATCAAATGTGAGTGGAGTTTCATCCATATTTCCTATTTGACCGAGCTCAAAAGAAGTTTTCTTGCGTGCATTTATAACAAACTTATGAAATGCTAGTATTTTTTCTTCATAATCTGCTGGCATTTTCTGTGCAATAGTTGTTTTTGTGCGCATTGCTAAGCCTTGCCTTTTCATGAACCTGTAGCAGGAGCCCTCAGACCCTGAAAAGTTCTGATTCCCATGTTTTTCTGCAAATCCTTTGGCCTCATTGATTATCATTTTGGTTGAAACACTTATCCCAGAATTCCTCTTATCTATCACCCATATTTTTATGACATTTTCAAGTTTAAGCCAAGATAGAGCTGGCGATTGAAGGTTAGGTGTTTGTTTTTTAGCAGTCTTCAGTTGATCTTCCTGCAGTCACCAAGCATGTATAATTTTTTCAGTAGGTGGTGGACTGAAATGCCTTACTGCTGCTCTGTTTCCATGCACTTTGGCATAGTGTAACACTCCTAGTTTATACTGAATTGTATAGCTTAATCTCCTGTTTCCTGTAGTCATATTTTCCTGGGTATTTTTTTAAACAAATAGTTTTAAGCACCGATACTGACACGTTTATACAGAGTAGCACCAATACCGACACGTGTGTTGGCTGAGTCAAAGAAAGTCTATGTAAAGAAGGAAAGGCTCCATAGACGTAATGTAAACCAGTTTGTCTTCTACGCCACAAGAAAGAAGAGGGACAATTCGCCAAGGGATTTGGTGACGGAACCTGTTCGCGAGAATTTCCCCCTTTGTGATGTACCTGGCCAAGATTTTCCACCTCTGCCACATGTACAAAAAATTGAGGAACACGGGTTAAGATGAATCGTTCTTTGACTTTTCCCGATAATTTAAACTCAAATTTTCATGCTTTTTTGCTTTACTAGTTGAACTTGTATTATCCGTATCGCAGTTTGATGTCTGATTTTATATCTGTCAATATGAAGGGGGGGAAATGGAGTCACACAGCTTTTAATTCTTGATAAACATGACCGTCGAACCTGTTCGAACTTCGACATCAGCAGCTTCAAGCTTTGGCGCTTTTTGGCGACAGATATTTCACGCATGCACAGTTGTGTCCCTTTTTGTTCAGAGAGAGCCACTCCTGCTGATGCGAAGCTTTCCTTCTTAACAATACATATTCTTTGGCTGAGTGTCGGGCGTCATACGTTGAACGAGTAGTATGTTGTACTATGTGCTACTCCCCGCTTCTCCGCATCGAGGGTGGCGCAAGCGCTACTGGTTTCGTTTACTTTTTGATGGGAATGGTGTGGTGTCGGAAGGAGACCATCTCAGTTCTCTCTTTTGAGCTATATTTTTGTTGGCAAAAATTTAGTTAAACCTGATAAAATAATTATGGCAGAAAAAAGAAAAAGTTATGAAAAAGTTATGTAGAAAAAGAAGAAAAAGAAAAAGTTATGTGTGTCTAGACCTTTATCCGGGCTAAAAGTAGCATTCAGTATTGAAAGTTAATCTGTGTCTTTCATGTATAAGATGCAGGTAGCTTTTTTGAGACCAAATTTAAGAAAAACAGTGCATCTTATATGCCATCAAATACGGTAATTAATTTAATGAAACTACTTTTAATCAATAAAGAATTTTAATTTATGAAAGCAATATAATTTTAATTTAATCTTAATATATATGTGGTAATCATTAAGTTCATAATGCTGGAGGTGTTTACTTTACATGGTAACTCCTTAAAAATCATTCATATTTTTATTCACATTTTAACTTCAACATTTTAATTTAGAATTTTTCTCTATAGTTTCTTCAAGATATTTTAGACGCACTTTTTTCTATGTTTTCAACTGGTGATGGAAATTCAACATCTCATTCAGGCCTTGTTTTTAAAGTTTTAGTAAGTACATGTATATATTTTGTTAATTTTATATGCAGAATATTTTTATATGACATGAGAAATGTTTATGCTGAATTTTACAGAAATATGTACTTTTTGTAATTAAAAATTAAAAATAAAATAAAACCACAACAAATGGTATCAATTAAAACTTTTAAGGGGTATGTGCACGCTGGTATGAAGTTTTTCCGAGTATTCCACATGGTTTCCCGGTATTTCCATATCACACAGCTGTATGGAAAAAATATTGTTTAAACTTATGAAAAAATGAATTTTGAAGTTCACACCTGGAGGAGGAGATGACAACTTTTTGCATCAGTTATATAAAAATAATATATTGACATGCCAGTGTAAGAGATTACTGCAATGAAAATCTTCCACGAAGATAAATTTAATAGGTTATAAGTTGTAACATACTATTGAATGCATGGCCACTTGGGAGTCACAACTGACTCTTTTTAGAAAGTAAACAAAGACAAGGTTCTTTATCCCATTCTTTTTTTTTTTTTTGTAATTTAGATAAGCTAAAATAGCATTTCATATTATCTATTTCTTTGTTTGCTGAGATGCTTTAATTGAATTTGGCAAGAACTGGACCACTGGATAGGCCTGATATTGTGCGATTATAAAGGGAACTTACATTTTGTCGTTATTATATTGATTTTTTTATGTGCTAGTATTTTCACAAATTTATCGTTTATAAAAAGCTGTAAACAAATTTCTGTTTGATAAAATACTGTATACATTAAAAACAAAGAACATCTTTTGACATTCTTTGTGTGTAGTACGATCTTTTGACTCATATAGTAGCATTAATGATTAGATGCACTTAGGTGTACACACAGAAGTATCACTGTCCAAAAATGAATTATCACTTTTGATTTTGTTAATGACTGATGAATGTAGAGCTATGTGAATAGGAACCTGAGTATGAGTAAGGATCATGCTGAGTGCTATGCTCTTGGAGCTGTTGGTTATTAGCTAAGTCTAGTAGGTTGAGATGTTATCATGTTGAAAGAGGGGAACCTGCTTAGAGAAATAGGCATTTACGAAAGTGGGAAGTACTGACAGAGTTCACAAGGAATAGTTACTTAAGATTCCACTTTGAATCACGTGAAAGCTGTTCAATACAGTTATGCCACTTTCAGTGCCTCTCGCACTCGACTTGCAAGGTTGGCATCATAGCTTCTTTAGGTTTATGCCTAATATTGCCCTCAGTTAATATGGCCATATGACATACTTCCAAGTTATCCACACTGTTGAATCAACAGACATGCAAATTGCCTCTGCATCCTGCAGTGTCATGCTGTTACATTTGAGCACAGTATCATTGCAAAATGCTGAAGTCTAATTTTGATATCCTTTGATCAACTGTGACTCAAAAAAAGATTCTAGAGGTTCCTTCATTAAATTGTTTCATTATTTGTTATATACTAATGCTAGGATTTATGATGCAGGCGGTCTGTGTGTTTCATGCATTTTTACATTACTTAGAGTGCTTGGTTATGATTTTGCCAGTTTTTTTAATTTTTGGTACATATTTAGCTTCTATTTTGACTATATATACAAATCCGCTTTATTTAAAGCCTCCAACTAGTTTCTCAGTGCATTGCAATTTGCTACATTACTACTGCTTTGCATATTATGACTGGAGGATAGATAATAATTTAATATTTAGTGCTTTTGCTTCATTTTGTTTTTATTCTGACAAAGTTTTTCTGGTAAAAAAAAATGTCAAATAAAATAAAGTTGAACTTATAAAAGTTCAATGGTTTCATTGTTTTATTTATAGCATCTTGTGATTGCTAATGAAAATTTAAGTTGCTTTTTTTTTTTTTTTTTTTTTTTTTCACAGCTTAAGTTTGCAATTTTGTCTAAATATATTCCTTTACACACAGGCTTCAAATAAATTCTTTTCATAAAACAAGAATTGTGGAAGCAACTTTTAACCCTTTTATAATAACATCAGTTATCTGGCTTCTAACAAATCTTTCAAAGTTGCTAGTATGCTTATATCAAATGCTTTATTATAATAGCTAGAGTTTGATTTTATCCTCACATGCACCAACCAAACCCTATATAATGGCAGGATCACCCATTCATTAGTGGCATAATAGGCCATTGCTGCTGTTGTTTAAGAGGCTAATAATGGACTTCTGTATTAGTACTTTTAATGCATAGGCTTAGGATTCATAATGGTTGGATTTTCAAAAGGCATTTTATGCATAAAGTCTTTAAAACTTAAATTCAGAATGAACACTTTTGCTTTATTTATTTATTTTATATTTTATCTACAATATGGGTATATTCTCAAGATATTTTCAAAAGCAAAAAGTTAAAAGCCTTTTTGTGTTAAAAGCCTTTTTCTGTAATCAAAAGAATTTTGCAGTTTAAGAGAGAATATGTTTTCAGATTTTTTTTGCTTTACCTGTAAATCGAGTAAAAAAAATGGAACAGTTCTATACCTCCCATTGTACTATACCAGACCAACTGACGAAATTCAGTTTGTATTTGCCATGTCTTGAATATGTGACTTAAGATATATATTAGAATTATATATAGCATTTTTCTAACATAAGTGTTTTGACACAAAATCTGACTTTTTCCGAAATGACATACTGATTTTTTTCCCTTATTTTGATCCTACATCTCAAATTGTGGCCAATTGCCAAGTTTCATAAAAATTGACTGGGTAGTTCTTAAAAAATTGGGTCTAAAATTTTTTAGCTCCCTAATGTTAATTGAATATGATATATATTTATTAGTAGCTGTTTTTTGTTAAACTTAATTGATTCTTTCTTTCAGAATTCAAACTTTAGGTTCAGTCCAAATAAAATTTTCTTATTTTCTGTGAGTTAATTTTTAAATTTGTATTTTTAAGTAATTTTTATAAATTAAAAAATATTTAATCAGAAGTTTTTACCACTCAGCCAATAGTGCAATTAAATAAAGAGCCAGGCTATCAGATTTGTAAAGTATCTTATGTTAACTAATCAGTTATTAGGATTACTATAACTTCTCCCTTCCATATTCCTCACCATAATTTTAAATTAGTTCTGTCTGTATTTAAGCTAAGAGTTTTGAATCTTTAGTTGAAAAAAATTCTGGCAATTGTATTTAGCATTTTAAGCCGCCTCTATTTAAAAATTATATTCTGTGTTTAGCGTTCTTGCTAGCCAATGCTTTAAATATGTACTGCTAAAATATATGAGGCAGCTTATTCTATTTATAGAATCTTTGTTATTTATCTTTGTTGTTTATCTTTGTTATCGATGGTCAAATTTGTCTGCTGTTAATTTAAAATATCCACAAGTTGTGTAAATTTAATCTGCAGCACAAGTTGAGCCTTTATCTTCATATTAAGAGTAAAATGAAAAAGTTATCCTCTTCTGTATTTTGTGAGTTGTTCAAGATGTAGCAATAACTCACTATCTTTCTGGTAAGGTCTGCAAGATTTTAACTCTGGTTTCTAGTTATAATAGCAACCCTACAGATTATAATTTACTATTTGATTTGCAAATATTTAAAGTATTATTATATTCTCAAGCACAAACAGCAGAGTTTTATTAATGCATTAGTTTTTAAACTACCAAGCCATAATGCAAATGAACGTTAAGTTGCATTTTCTATTATTATATTCACTTGGTGTTTTTGGAATCTAAGTTAAAGGCAGGCTTGTTTTAGTTTGGCTTATTTGATTTGAAGGATTTTTGAAAGGAAACTAGGCTTGCCTACTCATGGGGGAACCATGAAATTGCCCATGCAGCCAGCCCATTGGCCGGGATTCAAACTCTAGACTCAACTACCAGTGTACAGCAACTTTACTACTCAGCCGCTGGTGGGCAGCTAAAGATGGGGAAAAGATTGAAAAAAGCATTACACATATTTAAAATATCAACTGGCAAAAATGCTAAAGTTGGATCATAATTTTTAAACAGAACCGGGTAAAAATACTGTCAGCAAGATGTGATTGTCAGTAGCTCTTTAGACTGCAAGATTCAGAATTTGCAGCTTACATACATGCAAAGCCAAGAACATCAAAGAAAACAAGATGTTTTGAAAGTGAGTATGGTATATAGCAAGTAAAAAAGGAAGGATGGTTGCTGATATATCTGCAGAATGCCTGAAGAAAATCATTAAGCTATTAATGTTTTGAGGCAGTAAGCCATTAAGAAAATAAAATATTTATTTATTTGTTTGTATGTTGAAAATTTAGTCTTTTTTTATGTTATACTATTTGATTTTTGAGTTTTAAAGAATGAAAAATTTGAACTTATTTGAAAATATGGATAATATTTTAACAAACTAAATGTAAGATCAAACTGTGTAAAGCAGTAGCACAGTCATAAAACCATGGAAAATTGTCTGTATACATATCATTATAAATTAAGATGTAGGTAATACAACTTTCTGATTTATATATCTGTTCTGTACAGACCATTGAAAGGCATATTAACCATGCTTTATAGTATTTTAACTTTTAATGCAGAATGCAGTTTTCAAAGGCATCATGATGAATACTGGGTAACAAAGTGTTTGACATGATGCCTTTGAAAACTGCATTATGAAGATTGCAAAACTTGCAAAGAAATGCTATTCGAATATATAAATGAAATTAAAAATTAATAATAATAAAGAGAACATTTTTGAATAAACAGAAATTTTTAAAATAACTATTTGAAGAACTACTCATTCAACTCATTCAACCATTCAACTCAAATAATTCAAATGAAATTCTAAAAAGAAAGAAAAAAATCTAAAAATAAGAACTATGATTAAAAAATGTAATAACAAATTGAAAGAAAAACAAGGAAAAAAAAACAAGTATTTTTTCCCTACTCACGCAGAATGAAAAGTACAGGTTACTGTAAACTGAGAAGTTCACTAAGTGAATTATTCTTGGCACTAAGTAAAAAAAGTGTGCCAATATAAATTTGTGAATTACTCATTAAATTTAACTCCATTCATTTTCTTTTACATGTTATTTTTAGAAAAGTCAAATTTTGTCTGAGAATACACATATTAGAACAGTATATACAAATCTAATATATATCCTAAGTGGCACTTTCTAGGCATGAAGAACGCGAGTTGAATTTTGTCAATCACTCAAATGGAACAGCAGATATAAAACTGCCCCTCCTTTTGTGACTGAATGTAAATTGGCTTATTTTGATTTAGGTTCATATCTTGAGCTTATTAGAAGATAACAAATTTGAACATTTTAAACCTGTGATGGATGCATACATAACAGGACATTTTGCAGCTGCTTTGGTATACAAGTAAGAAATTATTATCTATATTATTTCTTAAATTTAGTGTATTAGGCTATTTTGGAATATATAGCATGATAATTTAAATTAATGGTTATTGTATTTATAAATACATTGCATATTTTGCACTCAGTATCATAATTAAGCATTTTTACATGCATTCTATGTTAATAAACATTGCTGGTTGTTCAATGATTTTTACTTGTAGGTCATATAATTCTTTGGAGAATGAAAGCCCTTTAGTAATTGTTCAGGAGAATAAACAAACCAGTGCAAAAGATAATTATCCTCAAAAATTTGTATATATCAAGCATCTTTTATACAGTTTTGGGTTTTTGATATTTAGATTAAGATCATTTATAAATGCATTATGCAAGCCTAATATAAAGGATCATATTTCATAAAGGCCTATTGAAGATGAAAGTTAAACATGCATCAGCTGTTGGGAATTTGAACTCAACGAGCTTAATCATTCATTAGTACAGTCAAATACCAAAAATCCGCCGACCTGAAATTCGCCAACTCCTGAAATCCACACTGTCTCTCAAAATATAAACATTGAATTTATAGGTTCCAGAAACTGCAGAATGGAGAATGAAATACCGAAGAAAAAATATTTATCCAATAATGATGTCATAATTATCAAATAATAATGATTCTTTGTTAGTGGCAGAGAAAAGGTCTTAGCCCAGAAGAGGTTTTTTAGTATGGATGATGTGTTCAGATGAGCCAACATTGGCATATCAGATAATCGATGATGAAATCATTGGCTCTGTTTTGAAGTCGCCACAGCCAGAAAACGATTCCGACACAGGCACAGATAATGAATATGATAGGAGTGAGAAAAGATCTTTTAATGAGGGTTTAGAACATGGTGAAAAATACCTAAAATATTTAGAACAACAGAGTTGTGTCGCAGAGCAAGAGATTATGATCCCGTAGAATTTACAAATAAAAAACCTACTCTGGAGTATCTAAAGTTTTAGAACAAACCTCTATCAGAAAAATGTTTGAAACAAGTAAAGGAAAAAAAAGAAATATTTTATGCTTTATTAGTTTCCCTTATTTTTACATGTCTGTATTGTATATGTCCTTAATGCTTTAAAATATTCTTGTAATCACTAATGAATAATATAATAAATATATATATATATATATATATAATAATTTAAGGCATATAATAAAATAATGTATATTATTGTACATAACAATTATTGTATATTATTGTACATAGTAAATGTATCTAATATGCCTTATTTATTTTGCACTTTTAGTCTGAATATTATGATTTGCCTTTTCTGTCCTGAAATCTGCAAAATCCTAAAATCTGCACAACCTCTGGTCCCCAAGCATTGCAGATTTCTGGACTTCTACTGTACTTGAAAAAAAGAAAGATTTTAAAATACAAAAGATGTTTATCATATGAAATATCTTCAATATATGCATGAAGGTATAGAATACTGAGATTTTATATCCTGATTCAAATGAATGCCTCTTCCCAAAACAACAAAGATAATGAAAGAATTCAGCAAGTATCAGAGTAATATGTGTACAGAATTGGCAAGAGATTTTTAGAAGTAACCTTTAAGTACCATGAACAGGGTACTAAGAAGGTTTGAAGATGTAAGAGAAAATTAAGAAAAATATGTTTTTATTTAGTAAATATTCATTATTTATTATTTTTTACTTCTCTAACAAAGAAAAATTCATTACAAATAGGTTGCAAAATGATTATGAGCTAAATTAATCAAATTTTTTAAAGTTTTCTCTTGAATATATTGATTGTTTTAATGGGTTCAAAAATAAAAAGTGACTTTTTATTAATGTATCTATTTTTTATTTTCCTTTAAAGTAATGCTTTCCTTTTTTCATAAATAGAGGGCTAATTAGCTGTGTCAAACATTGTGCTGACTTAGTACGTGATGCAGATAAGCAAGATGCCATTCAAAAGTGCTTTCGTTCCTTGGAATATATATTTAAGTTTATAATACAATCTAGAATATTATTTGCCAGGTAAGTTTCAGTACTTTAGTTGTCTTTTAAATTCTTTTTCTCTGTTCTCGTTTTCCACCTTTATGCATAGAGAGTTTAAAAATATCAACAGACTCAAGGCATCCATTGATGCAGAATAATGCAACTTTGGAACTGTCTGTTGTATTCTTGGAAGTAATCTCAAGTCATTTAAAGCCTTAAAATGTTAGGGAGAAATTGCACTTTGCAAAGAATCATTGATTTAGTTGCATTGTGAATTGACTGTAACAACAAAAGCATTTTAAACCATAGTTACAATTAAAATAGCATTCTGAGGGATATGAGGTGATACTTGTATTTCTGAATAATTTATGTAATGTAGTGAACTAGTTGTATATGATTATAACATGTTACTGTTACTATCACAAGCATGAGATTATACTTTTGAATTGAACTAATTACATAACATTATTGACCAGTTGTGTTATCTCACTAAAATAGATCTTGACCTCTACCAAGATATGAAAGTGTAATTCTTCTTGAAAAAGAAGTGTTTGCACTTTATTTGCTGTATGATTAGTCTCATCTTGATAATATTTAGCATGTGGGGTTTTTTTCCCTCATGGGCAGATGGCAGCTTTTCATCAGAGCTTGATCCTATGAGAATAGAACCTAAATAAATCATTTTCTGATCAGTATGAAAGCTCAGCTTTAGGGTATGCTTGATAGTAATGATTCTGTAATGCTGCTTAAATTGTTTAATATGCTGTAAAAATCTTCAAAACATTCAATTTCAATGAAAAAATTTAACAAGTGTTAAGTTTTATTTGAGTTATTTGTAATTTCTGGATGAAAAGTAAGCTAATGGTAAAATATATCAAAATTTATGAAAAACCCAATATACAGAGCAGTGAGAAAAGATCACTGACTTGTAATATGGCAAAATGCATAGTGCTGATCCTGGATCTAACTGAACATCAGTATTGTGTATGCCAGATCATTAATAACTGGGTAGATATCTCAATCAAAGAAAACCAACAGATAGTAATGTTACGAGTTACTGAATTTCTGGCTGTTTGCTACAATTCTGCAAAAGCTGTAGTGTAAATTGAAAGGATTCGTAAATGCTAACTGTTTTGAAGTATTTTTATGCCTTATTAATTTGCACAAGCTATTGCTATGGATAATGTGATACAGTTTTTGAATTGCTATTAAAAATATTTCACAATTTGGAGAGAGTTGATTACATCAGTAAGATATTAATCCCTGACTTCAAATGACATGATCCTTGACTTCAATCCATGACTAAGAGACAAAGTTTGGAGCAGAAGTATGTATCTAATCCATCAAAGGAATTAAGATAGGAGTCCTTAGCAAAGAAATCATGCTAATTTCTTTTCTTAATAAGAAGGGGCCATTTTAGTGTGACTTTTCAGAACATTAGCATACAATAACCAGTGTAACATATTGAGTTTTTTACTAGAGAAACTCAAACTCACAGTACAGAGTGAAAATATACAGTATGGTACAAATCTGATCAAAGCATTTTCATAACAAAAGGAGAGGAATGAATCTTAAAAAAACATGATAAAACATATGCATCCTTCTAGAGTTGTGATAACGCAAGAGGCAGTGCAGCAACTTTGGTGTTAATTTCTATATCCTTCTCTTGCACAGATCTGGCACTGTGCAGTTATCGTATTTTTGATTCTTTGAAAGACATTGTGCAAGGATACATGTTTATTTCTGATGATGATGCAAAACAAACAGTGCAGACCTGGACTTAGGATTAGGGAAAAAGCTTTTTTGCAAGAATGCAGGAAGTGCTTGAAACTTGTAATGAAATGAAGTTGTTAAATAGTTTTTACCTTCTAATTCTCCTATATATATATATATTTAATTTTATGTAATATGCATTTATATTGTATTATTATGACATATCTACATAATTAAATAATTATAATTTGTTGTTTCTAAGTATTAAACTAATTTGCATTTTTTTTTCTTCTGTTGCTCCACAATTTAAAAAAATTTAGTCAATGAACTGTTTGATTTTAATTTTTTTTAATTGAAACCTTTTTAAAGGATAAATTTTTTACTTCTACTATTATTACAATGACTACTTATTCAACAAAATTGTTCAACAAAAGTGAATATCACTTTACTGCAATATTATTACTTTTTTATATCATTTTATTACATCAAAATTCTTCTATTACAGGGCTACTGGTGATCAGAGTGAAGAAGCTTTCAAAGCTGATCTTTATTCATTATTTAATTCTTTCAACAGAATGTTAGCTATCAATCATGACCTCATAATTTTACCCACACAGGTATTAAATTTGCTTAAATGTTTAAACCATGTAAAATATATTTTTCTGTTATATAGATTTTAGTTATAGCAATATGTATTATTTTCTTTAAATGATAAGCAGAATTTTTTCCTATTACTTAAAGCTATTTTTATGAACCCATTAATTGATGCTGCAAAAAAGAGTAGAAAGCAGTTAAAATGAAGCAAAGGCTTAAACAATAAAAATATGAATATATTTCCTTTTTGTTTTAAATTCATCATACCTCGAATGAATTGAAAACCTGTGTTTCATTATCAAGGAGCAAAATTAAAAAGTTAACATTTTATGTGTTTAAAAATGCGTCCATCTCGAGAGGAAATTTCCTACTAATTTCCACTGTGGTCCTTGTTTTCATTACTTAAGATTTTTAAATTCTTAATTTAAAAAATTCGTTAGTCTTTTAATATACAGAGATCGTTTAAATAAATGTACCTGATGAAATCTAAAAAAGCAGATAGTGCTGATAGGTTTGCTCCTGTAATAGGTGAGACATTTTTAAAGATTTTTATTTGTATTTCAAAAATAACTTTGTGAATTTTCTTCATGTGGGATACATATATAAATCTATTTCTCTGAGAAAATATTGCATAAAAGACATTTTTAAAGTTGATGTAATTACCATTTGCTGTAGTGTAATTGACTAATGCATCAAGTTGCCAGCTGTGGCGACTTTTTGATTCATTAGTCTCTCGTAAGAAATGTAGCATTCAAATTTTCATTTTTGTTTGATCAATTTAAATAAAGGTCTTTTTCATTTGTATTTATATTTTCTAATTTTTAATGTAAGAATTTTTCTTTTCAGATTGCCCTTGTATCCAGTTTTGGCCAAATTTATGTGCAACTACTTAATGTATTACCTGTCCATGAAGTAGCTAAAATTGTTAAACTTACTATTGATTGCCTACCTCCAGATCCACCTGCTGCTCTAGTCCAAGTAAAACTACAGTGCATTCATGATACTGTTAAAAGTGAAATTTTTCAACATATAGGTAATTTAATGCTTGTAATGACTATTCAGCTTTAGTCTGTAACTCAGTTCCTTTCACTTTTATTGTTTTTATTGTTTTGTCTTTCATTAGCATTGGATGTGTATGTTTAGACACTGAATTATCACATTATGCAATATATAAATTTGATTCACCTCCATGATTCTGAATGTATTACTTGAATATCATAGAACAATTATATTGTTGGATATAACAATTTTAGGCAGATCTAACCCAGTTTAGTTTATGCAAACTCATAGCACCATATCTTGATGTGAATTGCTTTTATTTGTTGGTTGGAAAACATTGCAACTGCAGGTGCTATTTATTATCAGTTGCGAGAGCTCGTAAGAAATGTATCTTTACATATAAGTGGTTCATATGAAATGGACTTGTAAGAAATGAATTCTGGACCTGGATATTCCATAACTTATATTTTATGATGACACTTAAAGTATTTATTGGGGCACGTGAGGATATATCTTTTATTATAAACAGGTAGTTTCTATACCTTATTCTTTGAATGAACTCGGCATAATATTTTTTTTTTTTAATATCATCATGATGAAAGCCATATTATGGGCTTGGTTGTAAGCCCATTTGCATTAGTGCGATTGTCTTGATTGTCTAGTGTTATTGTCTGCCGAGGTGGAAGTTATGGTTATGGAATTCATTTCCATAGGTGTGAGATGAACTATTGCAATGGGAAATGTGGCCAAGAGAAACTGTAGTATGTGATGTAAATCATTCTTAGACAAATGAAGAGAGCAATGTCTCAATCAAATTAGTCTTCTTCATTATAACAGAGACAGATCTGTCCGTGTGTTTTGTTAGTCCTGAAATAGTGGTATTCTCTGTTTGTGTGAATTGCAGTTATTCGTCAGTGATGTTGTAGAAGTACATTGCAGATACCATTTCTTGTTCACATACTAGAACTTGCAGAATGTGGTGACTGAGTTATAGCTTCTGAATTAAAATGAATGACCTGTAACTCTCCTTTTGCTTGGAAATTTGCAGACAAATGTTTAAGTAGTTATTCTTCTAATTGGAAAATTTTCTTTAATATTATTGAAAATTTTGAAACATTGTAAGAATTAACGATCTAAATAAATACCCTAAATATAGAATAGAAAGGTAATATTTTGAAAGAGGCCTATCCCCAAAAATGGATAGTTTTAATAATAGACAAAATTAAATAATAGTCATTTGAATGGAAGTTAAAAAGTGGTCTTTTAAGTACATAAAAATAAGTACAATAATTTTCATTGAATTCTTATGGAACATTATGCAACTATTAGGTCATAATTCCACTGTAAGAAATGATGGGAAAATGTTAAACATTGTAGAATTTTAACAAAAATATGGCAGAAGCAGTGGCAGAATGATACAATTTAACTAGCTTGACAGATAATTTGAATTAATTTTTTATAAGTAAAATAAAATAGTATCTGCAAAATTTGATGAAATGGGTGTAAATTACAGGTATTCTATTAATCATTTAAAACTATTTTTTATTTCTTAAAATACAGACCTGTTAATTAAATTAGAATAGGGAAGTGAGCTATTGGTAACTTGAGTTTCATCATTCGAGGGGGGGAATTATATTTTTGGTATTTTAAACTGTAATAGTGAAATATATGATAAAGCAAAATAATAAATTTCTAATAAAGAGACAAAACTATTGTATTGCGATTTTTAAGTGTGAGTTTTCCACCTGTGGCTTTGAATGGATGTAGTAAAAAATTTAATAGGAATATGAGCTGTTGCTATAGTGAAAGTATTTCATTATTTAATTTTCTATGATTGTATTTATGTTGGAAATAAAAAAAACTCATAGAAATGAGTATAAAGTATATGATAATTATATAGTATATATATTTGTGGTATATACCATTATTTAATATGGAAAGTTTTCTTATTATGAATTATTAATAGTATATATATATATGTATGTGTGTGTGTGTGTAATTTTTTTTTTTTTCAGATTCTAGAGTTGAATTATTCGAAGTTTTTACTAGACATTTAAAGAAGCATATGCAGATGCAGCAAGAGCTAAATATGTGTGCCACAATTTTAGGAGATATGTTAACATATTTACATCATGAACATGCAAAAAATTCTCAGAAGCATCACACTGGACATGTTGTGAACCGAGAAGTGGAGATACTGGTTTTAGTTCTACTTGAGACTTTAATATACAGTGTAAAAGATCTTGACAGATCATCACCTGTTGCGGTATAACCATTTTTTAAACTTCATTTGTAGTATCAATTGCTATTTCTGTGTTTACTCAATATAACTGCAGATTTAGTCAAGGTTGTCTACATGTAAATTTACATTCTTCAAACTAAAGCATAATGATTCCGTTTTCTTTTGTAAATGTTGTTCATAATAATAATGTTCACATTAAAGCATTGTTATCGAGAAAATTAAGAATATTGTAAAGTTTCCACTAATTTCCACTTTTTTTTTTTCGTTTTGTTTTTCTAATATGAAAAAAAAAACATTACATAATACATTTGCAAACACAGAATGGCAAGTAATTGTTGAAATGAAATAAGAACTTTAACTTCTAAACGTTCCATGCTGCTTTCTTTAGTTGCATAAACAATGTCAAAATAAAAATTTTATTCATGTTCTACATGCATCAGCATATCCTTTGTTAATAATTTTTACACGAATAAGTGCAGCATGGTGTTGATTTTGCCAGATTGAGAGTACATTTAGTATGAACATATCATTAAGGGACACTTAAGAGAAAAAAATTACATGATATAAGATTTGGGGATTAAGAAGGTTAATTATGGAATATTAAATCCTTTGAGTACATAAAGACTGCTCTTTAGAACTTTGTTTAACCTACTGAATTAGCACTTCATTAAAAACTGTTTTTTTTTCAACATTTTATTGACATTATAAAACTAAAAAGGTTATACAGTTCAAAGTCCAAAATTTGGACCTCCATTATCTGGAGCGATCTGAAATCGAGACCTCCAAGAATATTTTTTTTTGTATTCTTTATGAATGTGCATTTGATATTTTTTCATAATAAAACATGTGGAAAGTCTTGATTGTTAATTCCACTTCAGCATTAAATAAAATACCAAAGAGTAATGATTTATTAGCATAAATCTGTATGATCAATAATTTGGCTCTATAGCTACCTTTTTACTTGGCATATACCTCAAACCAAAACATCCTACATTAGAACATTGTTAATTTTGCATTTAGTGAATAAATTATATCCCTAAACCAGCATGACAAATCATTATTTGTGACTTTTTGCTTTCATGAAGTCATGATTATCAACACAGGGCAGCTTAAGAAATGGCTGTCACAGAGATGTCTAAACAGCCTTTTTTTAAATATTAGTAACTGAATATCATCTTAACTTTTTATGTTAACAAGAGCATCTTAACTTTTTATGTTGACATTATGCTTGGCAACAATTACAGACTTCAGCTAACTGTACTGCATGTTGAATATGTTGACGAGGAGAAATCTAACAGAAATTTCTTTTCATATTCTAAAAAGGGATTTTGTAAATTATATGCATAGACCAAAATATTATGCTTAGTGCTATTTAAATTAAGAATAACTTATTTATTAACACCTGATAAGCCCAAGACTGCCACCTTAGGTGGCATAGCCCCCACCAGGTGGCAGAATTTAGGGAAGGCAAAATTTTTAAAATTTAGAGAAGCACTGAGCAACAAAATTAAGGGATGGGAAAATCTTTAGGATTTAGGAAAGGCACTGGGATATAAAATTTTGGAGTGGCAAAATTTTTAGAATTTAGGGAGGTGCTTGACAGTAGAATTTAAGACGAGCAGAGAGTGCACCGGGCTGCAAAATATCTAGCACCATTCCTAGATAAACCTTAAGTATATGAGGGAATTTATTTATTTCAGACTCCAATAAGCCTTGTGTGTGTGAGGGAAATAAGTATAAATATAGTAAATAACTAAACTAATATAATTCTGACTTAATTTTATCAAAGTGCAATAGACGCAAGGCAAAATTTTGTGTAACAACATGTCTTTAGTCACCAATCCACTAATAGATACATCACCAATAATGTATAGCAGAGGCTAGCTAAGCTTTATGATGATAGCCATGAATAAGAATATTTTCAGAGATTGCAAGCAAATGTGTAATTTTCCAGTTAGTGAAATTTGTGAAGAAATGTAGAGAGGTGGTAATAAATGAAGATCACATAATGGTAGATTTTCATTGTGATGACAATGCCACAATTATCAGTCAACTAATGGATGAAAATAACTGTTGTATAGTTGTGTTATCACCTGTAAAATCCAGAGGATATCACTACCAGTAGTGAGAAATTGACAGAGAGGTTATAGAGAAGGAAAAAAATTCTGTTGACAATTTAGTGGGAATTCTTGACATGGCATTTATAGGACTTAAAGAATGGGACTTAGTAACTGAATAAGAATTTATATCTATTTATTGAATTAAAGAGTAAGTATTAGCACAAAGCAACAAAGCAAGTTAAAAAACTTACATTGAAAGATATGTTTAGAAAAACAAGCAAATAAATATTGAGTTTTTTAGTGTAAACTTGAGGGAAGAAGGAAAGGGTAATTATTTGAAACCATATTAAGCATTTTGAACAGTTCCACATTATTTCATTAAAGTTTCTCAAATTTTAAATCAATATGAATAAAATCCTTGAAGTGGTTAATTTATTCGATATCTGTGAGAATTATTCAGCTTTCATTAAACACAGTTTCATGTTCAATAAGTATTAGAAATTAGCAAACCAATTAAAAAAATATCTGTTTATGTGCATTTTTAATACATTTGAAGATTACTTTTAGAATAATAATATTTTTGGTGAGATTTTAATTTGATTTAGTGTTCATTTTATTGCCTAAAACTGTGTTTTGTTTATAAAAAGAATTAGCAATATTATTTAATTGCAACTCCTAAAAGAGGCATATATTTTAGAGTGAAAACAATGGAAATGTATTCTTCTTTCTGTGGGAAAGCATATTCTTCATATTAGGACTTGCTTCTTTTTATAATCATTTCTTTCTTGTAAACTTTTAAAACAATTTCTAAGGAAACTTCTTGATTTTTTTTTTAACTTCTACTTGATTAAAAACTTTTAGACCTAATTTAAAAAAAAAAAATTTTTTTTTCCCATTTAAATGCCATTTTGCTTAATATATCATTTTTTAATCTCAAGAATGATGTGCAATCAAAGTCTGTTGCCATATTGAACAGCAGTAAGCTGAAACTAAAATAGTTCAGTTCTGAGGATGGATAAAGTTATTCTCTATTTTTACAGTGTGTAAGTTCTTGATTTAAAAACAGTCTTTACTAATGACATTTTATTCTTAATTGTTATTGATTACAGTTTGGATATACTGTTAATAGGACTCTTTTATATTCAGTTTCACATATACTGATTGTGTGGAGAAAGAAGGAATCATTACTTTAAAATGGATTGTAAAAGAAAACAACAATGCAAGAATGAAATTTTCTTTTTTTTAAATACCCCCACAAAATAAAAAAAATAAATAAAATAGTATGAATAAAATAATGAATTAATCAATTTTTTTTATGATTTACTGTTCATTTTTATTCTAAAAATTACACTGTGAACCAAATGTAGTTTGACTTGATTATAATTGACTGAAAGAAAAAAGAATAAGTTGAAATTTTTAATTATTTGTACATTATATGTCTTTTATCCATAAGAGATTTTATTAATGGAAAAGGTTATTAATAAAGGCTTATGGTATTTATAATCAATTTTTATTGTTGTTATAAACACTATTGATTCCATTATAATATGTCATTGTTTATTGAACTGGAGGCTTTTATCTAATTTCTGCTGATTTGATTGTGGTTTAAAAATTTTTTTAATAGCTTGCATTGTTTTCAGTATGCATTTATGGACATCGTAAAGACATTTAATAACTTTGTTATGAAAAATGTCAGATTATGTTAATGTAACAGAAGTATCGAAGATGTTTAATTTATTTTAATGAAATTTAAAACTTGTATGTTTTATAGCTTATACAATGTGGAAATGATTAAAGAATTCTGTCTGTTAAATAAATGTAGTCTTACAAGGAATCGGTGGAATTTAAATTATTGTTACTAATATTTTTATGAGATTGATATGCAGTGACTATTTTGTGTGTTACTTAAAAGATATTCACTGAAGTCTTATATTACATTATTACTTTTATCAGGGACCACTTGTGGCATGCTTAGTTGCACTTCTAAGATTAATGGAGGACCAGCATTACAATCGCTTGTGGGAAAAATTTGGTAACATACGGCAGCGACGTGACAGGAGGCAATTAAAAGATTTTTTACTAAGTGTATTTTTTGTTTTCTTGGACTTTGTCAAGAAAGACATATTTCCACCTGATTGGATAATTATGCGAATGCTAACAAACCAGTAATTATTTTTTGAATATTAGTTTTGATAATAAATATTATTGTTATCTCTTATAATGAGTGTAATTAATTCATACAATTTTCATGTAGTGTTATTCTTTGTGCTCTTCAAGAATTTTCTCAACCATTAACAGTTGATTTCTTGGATGGAATTGCATTTGATGAACAGGTAAAAACCTTTCTGTTACACAAATAGTTTAAAATTAGCAGTATGTTGAATATTGATCATTAATGAAATATATTAATGTGCATAGGTTTTTGAGTAAAAAATGAGACATTTTATTTAAGTACGATTCTTTTTCTAAATATATGATCTCTTTACAGTTCATGATACAATGATCTTTTTAAAAATATTCACCCTGAAATTCACTGCACTTCTGTAAACATTTGTTTTCAGTTATTAACACATACATTTGGCTGTTTTTCATGTCTTCTGTGACGATCTCCGTATTACATAAGGACTGTAAAATCAGTGTTATCTTCTGAATAGGTTGGTTTTAGCATCATAAACAAAACAAACAAAAGTGTCATGTGGGACCAGATTGGGGCTTTGTTGTGAATATGACATGTATTTTTGACAGCTGCTGTTTCACAGCTTATGCCCTATGAACTTATGCTTTGCTTTAATGAAAGTATCAAGAAAAGGAGGATGTTTTTCAGAGATTTCCTTCAGATATTAGCTCATAATTTCATCAAAACTGATAGATGAAATTGCTGAATTGATTGAAGTGTTCAATCACAGCCTTATCAGCTATTGGACAACTTTTGCTTCCAAAAACATATCATGGAAGTTTCTATATGCATTATGTATACAACATACCATTTGTTTTTGTAGTTGTTTTATCCAGATGGAAGTGGAATTTTTATGGCTGAATATTGTTTATGGTAATTAGTTCACTTTTGGCTGAGAGATATAATGAGAAATATGGTTTTATATTTGAAGTAAATGCAATGTGTGACTGTAGAGCAGTTAGTAAATGGCACATAAATTTTGAAACTTTCCTTCCCCCCATTTCAAATAACAGTCATATACCTAGCTTACATCTCTAGTCAAAATGATACTTAACACACAGTAGGAATTTCCACTTTCTTTCCACTTTTTTCCTTTCAACTGTTTATATTTGCTTTCACCCATGCGGATATCTTTTCATGTTGTGATCAATTGCCAGAATAAATTCATAATAGCAGTCCCAGACATGTTTTCTTTATGTACTATTCATTTTGAATTTCCAGTATAATTTTGTGCATCTGAGACCCAATTTTAACAAAATAAGGAACTGCATTTAAAAAAATTAAACGCCTTCATAATACATAAATAAAGTACATGTGCTTTTTGCACAAAAAATTGTGGAAAATTATTAATTTATCAATCACTTGAATATATTGTAATAATATGTGATGGATTATCATTTAATCATATGCATTGTAGACTTTTGAATACTGTTAGATGTCCAGTAAAAGAATGTTTTAGCTCTCATAACATAAAATCTGTATGCTTAATAAAAGCTCAAATAAATTCAGAGAAAAATATTTATAAATTCAGAAAATTTTGGAACTAGTTCCTAATAATTTTATTGAGACCTTGGTAACAGTGCTATTATACCTGGCATATTATATAATTGCTTTTTTACTCTAATTCCTACAAGGTGAGTCAGTCCTGACAAAACTATCAGTATCAAACTCTTGATATTTAACATGTTCTTGAACTACTACTGCATTGCAGTATGGATAAGAAGAGGATCAGCATTTGGTGCCTTGTCTTCATGTCAACAGAATAATTCTAACCAGTATTTTCCTGTATATGTTTCTTAAAAGCCAAGGAAATGTGAAAATGTATAGTGCCAAGAATGTGTAAAAAGATGTGCACTCAGCAAAAAAAAAGGGGGGGACAGTTTTATATATCTCATTCTACTTGTCCAATTGACGAAATTGAACTTTTTCTGGAATACTGTTCCAACATGCATATTTTCATACTTATTCAGATATGGCATGCCAGTTTTTTTTCCATATTTCAATTCAACATCTCAAGTTATGCATCAAAGTTTACAAAACTAAATTTTGTAAACTTTGATGCAAAAATTAATCAGTAATTCAGAAATTTATCTTGGTACACATATTGTGCTAGGCGACCTATTTTCTTTCCCTTTCATTCTGCATGGAGAGGAAAAAGTATTGTTTTCTCTTTCTTGCATATATTTTTACTTCATATTATATTTTGAATTAGAGTTATTTTTAGATATTTGATTCCTTTTTAGAGTTTCATTTTAATCCTTTGAGTTGCATGGTTCAACTACAGTTCTTCAAATAGTTATTTTAAAAATTTCTATTTATTCATTCCCATTGTGTACTTTAAATAAGTTCATTCATATATATGTCTCTCTTTTTTTTCATTTGATTTATTTATTTGAATAGCATTTCTTTCGAAAAATACTTTTGTCATCCAGTATTAATCCTGATGTCTTTGAAAACTGTTTTCTGTATTAAAAGAGAAAATGTTATAAAGCACGATTAATACATATTTCAATAGTGTTGTTCAGAAAAGTTATATAAATAAGGAAGTTATGTTATTTTCATTTTAATTTAGAATGATATTCATACAAACAATTTTCTAATGTTTTATTACTGTGCTTTATACAATTTTATCATCTTACATTTAGTTTGTTAAAATACATTTATCCATATTTCCAAATAAGTTCAAATTTTTCATTTTTTAAATCTCAAAAATCAAATAGCATAACATAAAAAAAGACTAAAACTTCAGCAAATAAATAAATAAACATAATTAAATATTTTGAATATCTCAAGGGAACTGTAATGACTTAATGATTTTCTTGAGGCATTTTGCAGACATATATGCAATTATCCTCTCTTTTTTATTACCTATATGCCATACTAACTTTTGAAACAGCTTGTTTTCCATCACATTCTTATGAATATAGGTGTTGCCTTCCATTTCATCAGTAGTTTCTCAGAGTAAAATAGTGAAGCAATTTCGTCCATGGTACCAAATATTTTAGTTTTGAAGACATAAGATGAAAGAAAAAACTAGTTTTAACTATATTGAAAATATTTTTTATCTGATATCCATACACGTTTTTGGATAAACTGAGCTGAGACATCTTAGAATTCTCCATTTATGATATGATATGACATTCAGTGGGACAAATTAAATTTTTACAGCCCTTCAGTGAAAAAACGGTCACCCTTGACAGTGTTGTTTCTTCCGATTTTTCACTGATATAGGTTCATTTGCAAGAATATTTGATGCACTGCACTGAGTGAAAAACCTGTGCAAAATATGATTTGAATCTTCAGATATCTCTCCTTGAACATGCAGTATATTTGAAGCGGTTTTCCCTAAATTGTTGTTCTCTCTTCTGATTTCCTTCTTTCAGAAACATAAGCAGATGGCCTTGTCCATTTCTTCTCCAGAATGGCAAAGTGAGCAAACAAGATTACATGAAATTCCTATGTGGTGCAGGGGGGCAGCAAGGCAATCATGTCCTGTAGACAGGTGGAAAGCTGCAACTGCATTACGTCTTGGACTATCAGGAATAAGAGAAGGACTTATTCTAAAAATTTTCAAGGCTGTACGAGTCTGAAGATCTCATAATATATTATAATAAAAAGAGATATTAATATATATAAATCGTATTCAATAAATGTTGAGGGCTAAAATTTTGCGAACTAATTTTTAAAAACTAATTAGGGGAGTTTTACAAAACTTGGCATTTCAGCTTAATTTGAGGCATAGGATTGAAATATGGGAAAAAATCAGTATGTCATTTAAAAAAAGGTCTGATTTTTTGCCAAAATTCCTATGTTAGAACTATTCTATATATATAAATCTAATATGTATCATAAGTCTCGCTTTTAAGACATGAAAAACGGAAGTTGAATTTTGTCAGTCAGCCTAGTAGAACAGGAAATATAAAACTGCTAATTTTGTGCTGCAATCAGATCTTCAAAAATTCTTGTCAATGCTTAAGCTAAAATCAAATATCAACTGGTGTTCTGCAGTATTGCCAATTTGAAGTACAGTAAATATTGTGAAGTGTATTTTATTTATTTATTTATATCAGTTTCTGTATTTTAAGGCATGTATATTACTAGTAAATTATGTAAGTTCTGAGTGTATGAAATGCAAGTCAATTGACCAAAATCTGAGGTAAAATTAAACTTGACTGGTTATCTCATCTTCATAATCTCGTTTATATTAAGATTTTAGAGAAATACCTGGTTGCCATTTTAGAATAATATGTAAAGCAATAAAATATTTAGAACATATTGAATGTTTCTTTCGAGAATATGGATCAAGGCAGTGTTAATTCCACACTGAAGCCAGTTCCTTGGCAATTTAAAAAATTAGAGAATTCTGAAATCAAGTTCTATCACACTACCAGATTAGAACCATCATTTATTTCCTGTTCTGTTGCAAAAAGTCAGCTACAGAATGTCATCAAATCATGTCTACAGCTTTAGGTACTAATGTTGTATTATACAACAGTGTGAAGATTTGGTACCAAAAGTTCAAAAACAAGGACTATGACAATCAAGAAGCACAGCACTCTGGTCTGCCTGCGAGTACTTGCTGAAGAAGATCAGTATGCAACCACTTAAGAGCTTGCTAAGGAGTTAGTTAGATGTTAGTGCCTTGTCTATTAGTCATACTATTGCATTGCACAAACTTGACATACAAGTTCAATTATTGGGTGTTGCATGACCTGACTGAAGCAGATAAGGACAGACGTGTTTGAGCCTGCATTAATATTCTCAAATATCAACACAAGAACAAAATTTTAGACCAGATCATCACTTGTAATGAAAAGTGGATTTGCTTCAACAACACAGGCTGTAAAGGGGGTTGGTCTGCACCATCATTCGGAAATCTGTATCAAGTTTGTCAGTAATCGTAAGTAAACTTGTTTGTTTCATTTTTTCAGGGATTTCCAAAAGGTTTGTGGGTACCTCATTAATCTTATTTGGTTTCTTCCAGTATTATTTTTTTGCTTATGTTTAAAATTATAGGCTTACAAAAATAAATCTTGCTTGCTTAGAAAAGCAATTTTGGTGAAAAAGCCTGGATTGTGAATGAGGAAATGTTGCAGAGGATTCTTAATGATATGGAGTATCATGCTCAAGTGCATCTGGATGTCAGTAGGAGATATGTCTTATATTTTGTTTTATGAAAGGCAGTGCTTTCTCATGCTGGTACAAGTCCATGTGTAATATGTTATAAACCATGTCATCTTTCTACATAGGTGTATTACATGTAAAATAGATGTATTGTGCATAATCAGACATCAAATTATAAGTACAAAATAGTGCTCTCATGCAAATTCTATGGAGAATTAGAATTTGATATCTGATTATATGGGAGTGAATGCTATATAGTGAAACATGGTAAATTTCTGATGTCAGTAATTATGTCATGATCCTGTTTCCATTTGTTGAATCTTGAATCTTAATAGATTTCTTTAAGAAAAAAGTATTTGTTAAAATTCAAGACTCGGAAGACTGTCCTTTTAGAGGTTTATATTTGGCAAGGAAAAAGTAATTCTTATGCTTTTATTTAATGTGTCTATAGTGACAGTATTTTCTTAAAAGGTTTAAAAAAACAGTAGGATAATAATCAATTATTCTGTTTTTAGTTATGGAGCAGTTATTTTTCCCTTGCTGTATCTTTTTTAACGCAACCTGCTCTGCAGTTAGAAACGTTTTCTGATGTTAAAAAGGAGAAAATAATTGAAAAGTAAGTCTTTGCTCTGAAATACATAATAAATTTAATGAGGTTTTATCAGCTAAATGGTGTACTTTTTTAATTAGAATTTATACTTATACATGAAAAAATTTTGACAAAAAGTTATTAGTAATTCAGAATTACTATTCTTTCCCAGAGTGTTGTATTTGTTTATAGCATGAATTATTGATGCATACTATATATACTGCATAAAATCAATATATAATGTTATGTTAAATGAAATAAATGATTAATTTTTTCAGGTATGGTGATATGAGGGTCCTTATGGGATTCCAGATATTATCTATGTGGGATAAATTAGGTAATTTGCTTTGTAGCTTCCTATTATGTATGTGTATATGTATATGGCAGAATATTTTGTAGTGAATACTTATTTTTTTATAATTTTGTAAGAAACATTTGCACTTGAAATATTTGATTTAGTTGTTACTATTTCAACTATGCAAATTATATCTTTTTATATTTGTACATTTGAAAGTTTATATTGCTTAATAATTGATAATTAATATGTTATTAAATAAGAACAATTGGATTTAATAATTTAAGCTGAAAGAAGGAATACTCTTTATACTAATTTGAGTATTCTGACTATAATCATTCTGGTTTTGCTTTAATTTCTGTCTGTTTATTATTTTACTAATATGAAGTTATAAGAAAATGAATATGCAGAAATGATCTTTCTCATTTCTGAATGTCTTCATGGTGTAACTGTATAGCACACTTGTCACATATTCGAGAGGTCTAGGTTCAAGCCCCGGCGAGAGCATTGCTCATTTTTCATGTCTTCTGCTTCAAAAAATTTCTAATACTCTGCAGGTATTATGATGTGTTTATAAAGGTACGTTAATTGAAAACAAAAATGTAAATTCATAAAACAGTATCACCTTTTTTTTATATTTGACCTGAGGTGTTGTAGATGAAAACTGAATTAGAGTTAGGCTTGTAGTCATCTTGAAATTGCCACAGTAAATAATTCAATCCCATCCTAAACATACTTGATTCAAATGTGGAATTAAAAATTGTGTGTTTTTATGACATCCCCTCCAAAAGTAATCTATTTTGATCCTCTGAAATTAAATCATAATTCTTTATTTAAAATTTTTTCTTTTTATATATCAACAGTTAAAGTATAATTTTTGTTATTTATTAGGAGATCATAAAATTTTTTTTATACCCGCTATGGTTGGTCCATTTTTGGAAGTTACCTTAGTGCCTGAAGTTGATTTGAGAAAAGCAACTCTTCCAATATTTTTTGATATGATGGACTGTGAACAAAAAGTTCGAGGAAATTTTAAACAGGTATGATGATTGATAGTTAGCATTTTACTGAGTAAACATTATTTGAAAATATATTTAAAAAAAAGTTAAAAAAAATTTACTTTATATTTCAGTTATGTAGTTACCTGTAATATAAACTCAGTTATATAAAATGCACTCATTAGCAGAAAAAATAGCATAACTTGAAGGAATTTTAAATGCAGCAACCATATCAACAAGATAGGAAGAAATGGGTAGGGTGCCAGTATTAATGTTTGATTTTACAATACAATCCAGCCTTATATACAGTATAGCTGCATTCCAGTTTTGGTAGAGAAAACCTCAGGTAATTGATTTTAGGATCTCTTATCCTTTTTTCTCTACACCAAACCTTTCAGGAGTACTTTTGACTCAGCAGTACTACTCATGCTTATGCCTTTTCCAGGATTTTAGCACGGGCCCAATAATACAGCAGACAGCATTGGTATCACTGTACCAATCAGGGAGTCAAAACATATGAACATAACATAACACCACAGTGAGGGCTTCCGACCTAAAAAACATATGAACAGGAATTTGCAAATAGGTGATCAAATGGTTTTAATCTAAGGCTGTATATCTCATTGATAATCAAATAATCTAATTAATATGGCTCGCCATTAAAAATTTGACTATATCAAGTGATATATTCAACAACATAATTGTATTCAGTCTGTATGTCCTACACTGTGGCATGAGAAATTGCTGACATGGCATTCATGTGCTATTGTATAAGATCATTGTTGATAATAATTTTTGGATTTGAATTAGAAGACTGAATATGACATCAGTTTGAATACAAATTGCAAATATGGGTGCATTATAGAAGTACATTAATTAATGAAGTACATTATATCTTCATCTTTTATTGTTTTTGACCAAAATAGAATAGGATAATCAAATCAGAAGGGTTGATGACAAAAATATGTGAAGAGACTATATTGAAGAATGTTTCAACTCTAAGAAGTTAAAGAATAATCTGGATAAAATTTTAGAAAAAAATAATATTAGTGGATTTTAAAAGCATATGAATCTGACATGTAGATATGAATGATGACGAAAGATCCCATTCACCAGCTGGTGTCTGCATGTGTAACATGTGTCTACACTCACCTGTCTTGCATTATTTTGATTGAACATTACCTTTTTCTGCTGGAACTCAGTTCAAAGTTTTTCCTTAATAGCAGCATCAACACAGACTGCCATCTTGCTGTACATCTTACTGTTGAGGGTTTTACCTTTTTCCTGATATTCTTTGTGGATAATACCACAGCAATCCCATCAGATACGATGCATGATCTTTTGTTAGTCAAATTGTGCTTTGCAACACTGCCGATGCGATTGCTGGGAGCAGACCAACCCCCTTTTTGGCCTGTGTTGTTGAAGCAAATCCACTTTTCATTACAAGTGATGATCTGATCCAAAATTTTGTTCTTGTGTTGATATTTGAGAGTAACGTAGGCTCAAACACATCTGTCCTTATCTGCTTCAGTCAGGTCATGCAACACCCAATGATTGAACTTGTATGCCAAGTTTGTTCAATACAATAGCATGACTAATGGACAAGGCACTAACATCTAACTCCTTAGCAAGCTCTTGAGTGGTTGCATACTGATCTTCTTCAGCAAGTACTCACAGGCAGGCCAGAGTGCTGTGCTTCTTGATTGTCATAGTACTTATTTTTGAACTTTTGGTACCAAATCTTCACAGTGTTGTATGATACAACATTAGTACCTAAAGCTGTAGACATGCTTTGGTGACATTCTGTAGCTAACTTTTTGAACAGAATAGAAAATAAATGTTGGTTCTAATCTGGTAGCATGATAGTTCTATTCTTTCAAATGCCAAAAATCGTTTGATAAAATATGATTAAACACACCAACGCAAACTGTTTACACTGATGATATTTGCGGTGGCGGGAAACTTTCGTTAAAACCTGATATTATAGTCTTTCTGCTTCTTCCAGTGGAGACACAGTGCAAATTGTAAAGAAAGCAGATTGCTGTAATTTTGGGTTCATGTTGACTTTTTCTTTAAAACATAAATTAAAACTTTTTATTTAGTAGCTTGAGAAAAAAATTTTGAAATTAAAAAAATAGTGAGAGAGAAGGGGAAAGGCACTACTGGCTTTAGTTTAGAAAAAATGAAATTTAAAAAAAAGGAGGGCTATATATTTGCCCTTTTTAAGTATCAAAATTACATCACAGTTACGCAAAGAAATTAAGCTAGCAGAGTCTTTATTGTATTTACAAGCTTTCAAGGATACGAATATCATTATATAATCGTAGGTAAATATAAACAGTCTAAGTTCAGTAAAATAAATCCATTACATTTTAAAACAATCATTTAAAGTTCACAATTCGCAGCAATAATTAATTTACAAGTTAATAACTAAACAAGAATTTAGATATTAACAGTAATAAAGCAGTAATAAGTGTGCAGGCAAAAATTTATGCTTCCGGAGTTGCAACTTATCAGTATGTACTCTGATGACATTTCAATGATAACCTATGTTCAAATCTCCTCCTTGTAATTCCAAGATCAGTGAATCAAAAATACACTGCTCGACATTGAAAATGCAACACCAAGAAGGAGTGGTCAGAAAGTGATGAAATTTGGAAAAAAGACAGAGACAGCAAGCAGCAATAAGTGATCTTTATTTCAAAATGATAGTCAGAATATAGAGCGAGAATGGCGTCGGCTCAGTAGGCTGCAGGACCACCGTGGACAGCGATGCACGAAGAAACACATCTAGGCATAGAGTCAATAAGAGTGCGGATGGTATCCTGAGGGATGGCCCTTTCAACCATTTGCCACAGTTTGTCTTCTGAACGAGGCAGGGGCAGAGTCTGCAAATGGCGTCCAATCACATCCCACACATGTTCGATTGGTAACAGGTCAGGAGAGCACAGTGGCCAGGGAAGCATCTGTATACCTTACAGAGCATGTTGGCAGATGCGAGCACTGTGTGGTACCTGCTGAAAAATTGCATTAGGCGGCCCCTGAAGGTAGGGGATTGTCACCGGCCGCAGTACATTACCCAAGTATCGTTGGGCCATCATAGTGCCCTGAATACAAACTAGAGCTGACCTGGAATCGTAGGCAATAGCGCCCCAAACCATTATGCCATGTTGTCACGTCATGGGGCATTCCACAGTTATTGCCAGATTTTTAGATCTGTCTCCATGTCGACGCCACACGTCTATGTGGTGACTGTCACTGGATAAACAGAAGCGTGACTCATATGACAACACAACGTTTTGCCATTCTGTCGTCCACATCGCTCCAGTCCGGCACCATTCTAAATGTTAGCGTCTATGCTGTGGAGTCAATGGCAGTCTTCTTAATGGACGCCGTGACTGCAGGCCACATTCAACCAATCGACAGGGAATGGTTCTGGTCAACACAGGAACATCCATGGTATCTTGTACATACTGCAGAATCGTGGTACAAGTGACTTGCAGAATCATGGTACAAATGACATCCACCACAGCTTGTCGGTGGATGCGTCGATCCACGCGTGCTGACGTCACTCTGGCTGCACCTGCACCCCTCCTTCTTCCCACATTTCCTTGTTTCAACCATGTTTGCCATAGCCGATGCACTATGCTCGCATCCATGTGGGTATCAGCTGGGATTTGATGTAAGGACCAACCTGCTATTCTCGGTCCGATCACCATACCTCATGTAAAATCGTCTATCTGCTGGAAGTGCCTTCGTTGATGGCGGCCTGGCATTCTCTCCTATTAAACGTATCCTCCGGGACAAAAACCAACTTTCTTCGATAATTTGTCTGGCAGAAATAACGATACGAATATTGCCCATTTTGCACGTTCCTTCCCTTATATCTTATTTCACATGCGTCTGCTTTAAAATTTGCGTAAATTTCTGACCACCCCTTCTTCCCTTCTTGGTGTTGCATTTTCAATGTCGAGCAGTGTATATGATAGATAAGCGAATACAACTTGAACACTTGGCTTTTGGAATTCCACATTCAATTTACTTTGATTTTGAATTTCCAAAAACTGAATCACTTCATCTGGAAATTCAAATAATCTTGCTAACATATTTCCTTTTGAGAGTCAGTGTAAATTCATATAAAATGGCAGTGTTTTATGTTCTGTTCACAAATCTTCTTAAACGGCTATAAAAAGTCAAGTATTTAATGCACTCTTTTTAACATGATTGACAATTCTGATGCCTAATTTTAAGACATCTATGTGTTCATTTAGAAGTGTCTTAGTTGTCAAGGCTTGATAATGTATTAATACTCTGAATAAGTGTTACAGTGAAATTTTTTTTTCCTCTGACCGTTTTTTATGAGTCCTGGGTGAGATCCAAGCTTTTGCTATGGCAGTTCATATTTGCAAAAGAATTCAGAGATTACTATTGTTATATGATTTGCTTTCGAAGTAGTAACTCTAGAAAACAGCATCTCATCTTTAGTTCTTTCATTTTGTATGTTTCAAATGAAAACTTACAGTTGATAAAGTTTTGTAACATCTGTATTCTCATCCAACTCTATTGCAAAAAAATTTGATTCTTTCTTGGCCTATACTAACTGGTTTTTTATGTCTTCGATTATATCATCAGTATGACGTTTCACAGCAGTGCCAAAAAGCGATATTTCTGAAATTTTTTGTTTACAAGATTGTTTTCAAAGAACAGTATGAGCTGCCTTGAATAGACAGGTTTTGATGAGTGTTTCTCCAATAATGACTTTTCTTGGCCTTTGTAATGAGTAGCGATAACTTGTACAGAGCTTTGAGCACTCTTTCAGATGAGCAAAGGATCCAAAATTGTCCACTTTCATGTGTTCAAACTTGCACATTTTACAGGAAAAGTCTCCTTCAGCTTTTCTTTTAATACAGTATGTTTTGTTACAAATGTCGCTTCAGATGAGAAGATCTCATGGCATCATTGCTCAATATTTCATAATAAATAATACATTGTGGCTGGTTAACAGCAATTTTTTTTGTGTAGCAATAAAACCACATTTAATATAATCATAATTGGTTTACATTTTTTTGCGAAACTCATGACAAAGTGAAAAAAATAAGTCAATATTTTATTTTCACATTGAAAGTAAGCACTGCTTGTATGACCGATACTTGTTGAGACCCATCCAAGATTCAGTGCAGTGTGGGAGGTTGATGTGGTATGCATAGATGGCGGAGTACCACTCACCATGGCTGCACCCTCTTTAGATGTTATTAACCTCCCTTGGGGGGGGGCACACACCCCACTTTAAAAATCAGTGCTTTAATGAGACCTGTGATTAATATTTCTGTTTGATTAAAAATTTGTCTACATCTCAATGAATATCTACCTCTCAGTAAATGAATCTCAATGAATCAACGTCATCATTATAATCTATAAAATGCTGTGCAGAACTGACTATTGAGATCATAATTTAAGAGTAATTTCCTCTTTTAATCTGATTATCTTATATAAGTGATTAATTTTGAAGTCATTGTAATTTGCATAAATTTGTCCAAATATGCTCTAAAATTTACATGGTACATTAAGTATGTCATGACAAGTAAAAAAAACTTTTCTTACTTAGTTATTTTCTATACCACGTTATTTAAGTCCAGATTTTCAAGTCCTATCCTTAAATTTGAAAAATTCAGACTCGAAGATAATTTAAAGAACTTAAATTGCAGATTTTTGAAGTGATAAAATTTCAGTCCTGTTTTTAACCACCCTCTGTGTGCAAGTCATTTTAGATAAGTGTTTGATAATAAAATAAGGGAACCTTTTAGAAGGCTTTGTGTATCTGCTTTCATTTCTAGCAGTCGCATTTAGCATTAACTTGAAATTTTAGCACTTTAAAATTTAGCATAACATGGAGCATGCAGTTTCATTATATGCCATTAAGAAGATGAACCTAATAGCTACCAGTAGAACAGGAGCTGTATTCTGAGGGTTAATTTAATAAATGTTTTAAAGTAAATTTTATTTATTTATGTTTCATTTATGCTATAGTAGTAAAATTCTTAAGAATATTTCTATCTAGGCATTTCTTGAAATGGATGTTAAGTTTTATCTTTGTTTTTTAAATACAGGTTGAGTCAGAACTTATTGACAAGTTAGATATTTTAGTTAGTGATAACAAAGGGGATGATGAATATAGACAGCTTTTTAATACAATGTAAGTTATATTATTTTGTTGCTATTACCTAGAAAATGTGATGTTTTCATTTGTGTATCAGAATAAGTTTTATTTCATTTGTTGTTTTTTATGCTTTAAAAATATTTTGATTATGTGTATATGTATTTTGTGAATTAAGTTTTTGTGTTTAATTGAGCATGTATTTCTTTTTCATGCTGTTGCAGGGAACACTTGAGCGCTGTGTAAGTTGAAATTATTACTTTTTGAATAAATCCAATATTTTATATACAGAAATTAATTTTATTCAATATCTGACTGATTTTATTTAAATTTTACTGGGTGATTTTATTCCTTGTTTGATAAATTTATTTAAAACTACTAAAATTATTCTATAAATTATTGTTTTATTGGATCTGTTTTTTAGTTGAGGGAGGGAGGGAACCAATATTATAATAAAAGGGGAAAAATCACTTCTAACTATGTGCAGTAATTATTTTCCTTTGTGTGTATTTGAGTGAATATATGTCATGATTTCCTTTTAAACATACCATTCAAACTTAACATAAAATGAATAGTATTTAATTTTTACCATCAGCAAAATAATTCATATATGTGTGTGTGTGTGTGTGTATGTGTGTGTGTGTGTGTGTGTGTGTGTGTAGGGTGTGTGTGTGTGTGTGTGTGTGTATGTGTGTGTGTGTGTGTGTGTCAGTCATAATTTAGAAGTTGATGATGCAACTTGTTTCTTAGTTTATGCAACTTGACTTTCTTAGTTTAATTACAACTTAACTTTCTCGGGTCCCCCCCCCTGTGAAAGCAGTTTTTTGCTTTGGAGTGGAATAATCAAAAATGGCTGCACTGAATTGCAATCTTTGACGAAAGTTTTGCAACTTGTCACTGATATATGAATCCTAGAACTTGCGCAAAGCTGTTTACGAATGCTATTGACTTATATTGTTGCGTTTTTACGGGTTCGTGGATTTGAGAGTAATTGATGAAAACACGATGCAGAACAATAAAAAGCACAATTTATTTACAGGAATCACTATTTACAGCACAGTTCCAAAATCACCTTTCAAAGCGTCGAAAATCTACAATAAATACGCTGAGACAATCAGCAACACAGCTTCAGGCTGTAACTGTAAAGGTGGCTTCACGGCAACACTAAACTTCTAATGAACACCGAGGAACAATCACCAATCCACTTTCAAGCTATACTGTAAAGATAGCTTCACGGCAAAGCACTATCTCGATTGCTTTCCGTTCACGAAACTCTCGCGTAGCAGCTATTCTCACACTGCTCGCAACACTTCACAATTTCGCAACTTACTCCGCAACTCTGCAACTAACTCGTAACTAACTAACTGCTCTCAGAAACGCAAGGGTTTAAATAACTTTTCTTAAAGTTCCACATGCTTCGAGAAATATCTCGACAGGAAATTATTCTAGAAGCTTCCCGATTGGACCATGGGATATCGCCGATTTGGTCGCCAAATGGGCGATAAAGTCGCCAATCTGGCAACCCTGCCATACACTATTTTATGGCAACCCTAGTGCTATGCCGGAAAGCTTACATACAGGCGCAACCGCCGAATTTTTCGTAACAATATTATTTGCTAGTGAATGGCAATGCTTGTCTGAATCAGGCATGTCTGATGTCAGAATATTTAGAAACGGAAGATATCCCGTGAGTGGACTGGCCAGCTTACTCCCTAAATTTGAGCCCAGTTGAACATAATAATGTTTTTATACAAATTATTTTCAATAATTTTTCAATAGGCTTTATTTCTGTCAATTTAATCCTTTAATTTTAATGAACTGTGCAGTATTATTCATCTAGTGCACACATCTTTTGATATGGAAGTTTCACATTTTGCATCCACCTATTATGTATTTGTCCTCACTTGCTCCCTCTTTCTATATATGTATATATATAATTTCATAATGTGTAAAGCATGAAGTGCAGAGCATTTTGAAATCCGTATATTTTAAGCATTTTCAATTTCAGTGCTTATAAGTGACTGTGAAAAGTATTTTTCAGTTTTGAGTATTGATATTCAAAGTTGTTAATGCAAACACAGTTCTTGTAGCCATTTAAAAAATGGTGTCACATATGTATTGCTGAAATTTTGTGAAAGAAAGTGAGAATCTTTATGAATCTTTTTTTTTTTTATAGCACAACTTTTTCATTTTGTTGTTTTCTAATATGCATGCGAATTAAAGGTTATCTGTGTTTTGTGATACTTCTTTCGTAATTGAAGTAAACTCGAATGATGGAACACAGAAATAACTTTATTTAATACTCAAAATGGTGACATACAAGCAAAAAGAGAAAACATATTCTAACTATTTAAAAATGAATATAATTACATTCTTCGTGTGTTTAAAACATTGCCATTCAGTTACATATTAATGTTTGTCTATTTAAATTGTACAAATGATTAGCAACAATATTTAAAACTGTTACAACCTCTGCCCCAACAAAGAGACTTTTTCTGAAGGGAAAAGTTCTGTAAAATTCAAACATTAAATAAAATGAACTTGCGTTACATACACTAAGAGACATTGTATTACTTAATTCTACTCAGAACATCTACGTTTTTGTGCAAAAATCCCTTGTAATGAATTACCTTAAAATTATAGGGTTGTAATGAGAGTGACCAGCGCATCAATCTAGAATTAACATTTATAATTGGATTGTAACCAGACCAAAGGGTTATGATCAGTTTGAATCAAGAATTCTTGCTGAAAATCCGGCCAAAAAAAATGCAGCTTTTTGATAACATAGATGATGGCTGCGCACTCATTTTCAGTAGCACAATAGTTCTTTTGAAATTTAGTAAATTTTTTTTGGTGATATACAAGATAGGATGCTCATGTTGTTCATCATTTAATTGAGATAATACTATACCCATACCATTATTAGAGGCGTTGGTTTGTATAATAAACTTTTAATTAAAGTTGGGAGCATAAAGAATGGGTTTTTTGTATAGCAACTCTTTTAAATGTTTAAACGCTTGGTCACATTTTTCCGACCATTGTATATTTCCGTTTTTAGTTACCCCTTTCAAAGTGTCAGTGAAAGGTGAAGCAATTTCCGAAAATCGCCGATATTCCTTTACAACCAGGATCTTTACTTCATCTGGAGTTCGTTGTCCTTGTCCCACAATGGGGCCTATGTATCGCACTTGATCTCATGCAAACTAACATTTTGATGGTTTTAGTCATAAGTTTGCTTTCTGTATTCTGTCTAGAACAAAAGTTTTTAAGTTTTTGTCTAGAACAGAAGTTTTTAAGGGGCTCTTCCCAGTTTTCTGAGTAAATGGCAATGCCATCCAGGTATGGTACAGCAATCCTTTGCATCCAGCTAGGACTTAAGTTATAATTTTGCTAAAAAAGTATGGGGCATTTTTCAATCCAAAGGGCAAACATAAAGGTCTGAAGCTTCCAAAACTACTTACAAATGTTGCATATCTCTGTGCTTTTTCTGATAAAGGAATTTGCCAGCAGCCTCTAGATAAATCTAATAGGATAATATATTTTGCTTTTGCTACTGTTTCAATATGTTCTTCAATATTAGGTAAAGGATAGTATTCAGTTTGAGTAACAGCCTTGAGTTTATGATAATCAATACAAGGCCATGGATCCTTTGATGAAGATTCTATCAAAATCGTGGGAGATGTATAGTCGGATTCTCCTGGCTCTATAATTTTGAGATTGAGCATTTTCTGAATTTCTTTTTTGAGAATTCCAGTCTGTTGTGGTCACAGTCTGTAAGGCTTTATATGTATTGGTTCTTTATTTAATACCTCAGTATCATGAGAAACTACATTTGTTAGTCCAGGATTATTAGAAAAACAACCAGAATATTTCCATAAAACCTTTCATAAATTTTCTATTTGCTCAGGTTTCAATCTTTTCTCAAGCTCATTATCCTCTATGATGTCCGAGAAATTTAATATACTTGGATTGGAAGGTAAATGAGGTATGTCCGTTTCTAAGTCGCCTTCTACTTCAGTTATCATATTAATCATTTTTGGTCTTTTGTGATATGGTTGAAACATGTTAATGTGATATACTTGATTTGGCTCATCTTGTTCCTCGAAACTTGCAATATAATTGGTTTCTGAAATTTTCTGCTCTATTTTTCAGGTCCTAGTTTGTTTTCAGGATTTGTAGTTAAAATGAGAACTAAATCTCCTTTAGCAAATTCTCTTTTCACTGCATTCCGATCATGCCATGTTTTCCTCCTTTGTTGAGCTTCTTTCATGTTTTCTACGGCAAGTTCTTGGCATTTCTTTATTCAATTAATAAGTTTGCAAACGTAACTGACAATGTTATTTCTTTTTTCAGTTGGTTCTAGCCACTGTTCATAAAGTAAAGTGACTGGTATTCGTAGGTTTTTCCCATGAACTAGTTCTGCTGGTGTAAAACCAGTGCTTTCATGTGTGACTATTCTGAGGGGAAAAGGAACTGATGGTAGATACTTCTCCCAATCAGAAGTAGCTCCTATACATACGACTCTTAATACCCTTTTCTGTGTTCTATGGAATCGTTCAACGAGATTACTCTGCGGATGATACACAGAGCTTCTTACATGTTTAATGCCAGAACGCTCCAAAAATTCCACTGTCAAAGCCTTGACAAAAGAGGCCCCCTGACCTGTTTGGATCGCTTTTGGGAAACCCATGTGACTGAAAATCTGTAAGAAAGAGTCAGTCACAGATGGTGAAGAAATGTTTGTCACCGCAACAGCATCTGGATATTTGGACGACATACACAGAGCTGTAATAATATATTTTTTCCAATCTTTGAAATAGGTAGCAGACCAGCAGCATCGACATTTATTTTAGTGAATGTTTCGGATATAACTGGTACTAATGTCATTGGAGCCTTCTTTTTGTCATTTCCCTTCCCAGCATGCTGACAAGCATCACAGGTTTTTACAAAATCTTCAGTTTCTTTGTAACACCTCATCCAATAAAAATGTTTAGGCAGACTATCTTTGGTCTTTTTGACACCCAAATGACCGAAGTTCCTTCGTAGCACATCTTTATAATTCACAGCTTGAGTTTTTCAGGTAAAACTACAAGCTGTTTTTCAAAGCCCATTTTATCTGTCATTGTTTTAACTAAAAGTTCTTTTCCTGTCAGACTATAGTTCTCATTTTTCCATGTACCTTCTTTAACTTCTTGGATGATTTTAGATAGTTCCTTATCACTATGCTGAAGTTGTACAACTTCTTTTGAGTCAGTGTTTACTAATTTCATGAGAGCTTCATCTTCCATATTTAATTCTGATAATTTAACTTCTTCTTCAAGGATATCTCTGGATGCTTCATTTTCTTCCTTTATCGGTTCCAAGCTCTGTTCATCGCATTCAGCTATTTCTCTTTTCATTTGAGCTCTAGTAGAGACCACACTAACTTGATGAAGATGACTATCAGGTTAGTTTCTTTGTTCATTCAACAGTGCAAAAGTTCGATTGCCTAATAAATATCTTCCTTTGTCAAGTTCATTTCTAATAATGGCAGCCTTGATTATTATTCGCCCAAGATCGCAATTTAGGTAAACAGGCTGAATTTAAGTCTAATGGTTGTTGCACTTGCACATTTTTACCTGTCAGCATTTCTGGCGTGATGTATTTGCAACAAACTATATCAATACTAGCACCTGAATCTTTTATTATAGGAATTTTATAACCATTTACGTAACCCATACTAAGTATAAGGTAATAAAAATTTATGTGCTGGTTTTGTACTAATTCTGTTAAGATTAGCAGGAAGTTCAGTACTATTCTTAAATTTTGGATATTGAGGTCTCAAATGTTGATAGGATCCACATTGATAACATTGTAGAGTTTTTCATTTTTCATATTTGTCATTCGGACGTGGACTTCTGTGGAACCAGCTTTATGAATTAAATCCTGATGGCCATTTATTTTCAATTTTATTTTTATTATCTGAACTTACTTTACTTTGAGTTTGTGAATTGTATCTTTCTTTCTGCCGTTCTACTACAGGCCTTTTTGGAAAGTTTCCGTGGACGTTTTCATAGGCATCAAATTTTTCATCTAATTTCTTGGAGGAAAGAATCTCTATCCACTCGTCAAGAAAATGACCTCAAATTTTGGGAGGGCCTCGGCGTTTAAGTTAGTCAATCACCACCAAGTCTAGCAACTGATCAAAAGTTGCAACTCCTGAGCCAGTCACCCATTCTTTGCAATAGTTTTCTATTTCGTACTTGAAATCCATCCATGTTGATTCTGTACTCTTTTGATGTTTCATGAATTTTTGCCTGAACATTTCCAGGCTTAGCTTAAACCGTTTTAACATTAAATTCTTCACATGCTCATGGTCATTAGCTTTATTGGATGGTTCTCTAGCTATTCGCTGTGTTATTTTGTAAGGAAGTAGTCCTAGTAAATGGGATACAAATTCTTCTTTATTTTATTAATTTGAGCCCATTCTGCTTGCCTTTCAAACAATAGCAAATATAGACTAATATCTCCTTTCTTATCATTTGAATTTCTGCATAAGGTGATGCAGCTTTATTTTTGGCCGGACCTGTCCATTAGATTGATACTTTGTCTCTGCTTCAAATCTTAATCTCTCTAATTTGTACTGTTCTTTCCTTATCCGCCTTTCTTCTTCCTGCCTCCTACGTTCTTCTCTTTCCATTCTTCTGTTGTTGTGTCTAAGACTTCTTTGACGAATAGTTCATCATAATCTCTGCTTTCAATAATTTTCTGTTTTAAATCGACTATTTTTCAATCTGCAGTCGCATGAACTCCCAATTCAGCTGCGAAATTTTGCGTATCTTCCTTACGAGCTCTTCCTAAATAGGACATTATTTCTGTTTTTAAAATTTATGAACACTCTGTTCTTTATGCTTCTTTAAAGTAGCTCAATTAACTACTGCAATAAATTAATGCCCAGGAATCATGGAATTAAATGCACTCTCTTAAGTACACAAACCTCAAAAATGAGATGTTTAAATTATATGAAATTCATACTCTCTGCCACATTAATTCGGACTAAAATAAAAATAACAACATAGAACAATGGATGCATTATATAGTCTAAATATACTCTCCGATACGGTAGTAAAATAAGGCAATTCAATGTTAACAGAAAGTAATAACCTCGTCTCACTAATATTACATTTAGTGATGAACTGATAAAATAAAGCAATTCACTATTAACAGGAAATAATAATCTGGTATTACTAATATTACATTCAGTGATGAAGTAATAAAAAAAAATACACACGATTATTTGATGTCGGTTGGTGCCTCCAAAAATAATTAAGACTGTGATACTTCTTTCGTAATTGAAGCAAACTCGAATGATGGAACACAGAAATAGTTTTATTTAATACTCAAAATGGCAACATACAAGCAAGAAGGGAAAACATATTCTAAACTATTCTAAAATAAATATAATTACATTCTTCATGCATTTAAAACATTGCCATTCAGATACATATTAATGTTTGTCTATTTAAATTGGTCAAACGATTAGCAACAATATTTAAAACTGTTTCAGTTTGATTGTTAATAATATTAAAGGAAGCAGTCAAGCTTATTCTGCCAGCGTTAATTTTAAAATGTGGTTTATTAGTATGAAAGACTTAACAAGGAAGGGTGCTGTGCAAAGAAAATTCAGTTTATTGAATTTTTTAAATCTGTTTTTACATGAAAAGTAGCTTAAATTGCTAAAATCTGTGGGTCCCTCAAGTGGGTGGCAGTATATGTTATGTATATGAAGATCTAATAATAAGATTCAGGAATGAGAATTTTACATTTGAGAATTACTTATTTTATGTTATGGGAATTCATGTATATAGAATTTTTTTTTTTTTTTGGCAGTCTTTTAGAAAAAGTTAGAACTAGTGATCCTATTTGGAAAGAAAATGGAGTTGCTTTTATCAATTCAATTACAAGACTTTTAGAGAGATTACTTGATTATAGGTAAGAGCATATTCCTATTTAATAATATATGTCTTTGGAGTCATTATTTATAGTCTTGAAATAAGTGTTTGGATTTTTGATTTAATCTTTTAAATGCTAATAAAACAATATTTTATAGTCATTAATTTGGAAATAAAAGGCATTATGAGACTCTTATGAGATTTTTTGATATTGATAATGAAGTATTGCTCTGCAGTATTGCTTATTTGTTGATTTTAAGAATGAATTTTTTTATACAAATGAATTTCAATTTAAGTAATGGAAAGATTAATCCTTCCACCTTTTTTGCTTTGTAATTTACTGGGTGACTTAAAAATATCTGACCAAACTGTAAAAGCAGGTAGAGGAGATTGAAATAAGCAGATTTTGTTAATCGAATATGTGTGCAGAAATAGTACACTGAAGTGGTACAATAAACTCTTGAGTGGTAAATAATTTAATAAGCAAATTTTGTTAATGGAATATATGTGCAGAAATAGTACATTGCAGTGGTACAATAAACTCTTGAGTGGTAAAGCATTCTGCTGTATTGTTATTCCCTTTCAGATTTTGAGTGGTCTGCATCACTATACAAACAGGGAGTTTTCCAAGTTCCTCTGTTATACTGGAATATCATACAATAGGTACAACACTGTCCAGTTCATTTGAAGTGGTGCCCTGGGGCACATGATTATGGTGTTTCCTTAGACATGGTTCTCCAAGGAGAGAGGCAATAAGGGGTAATGTGAGGACCGCAAGACATCACAGGCCTGGGATACATAAAATAAACAAACTCACAGAGGAAAATAAGTACAGGTACAAGTAAATTAAGAAATAAGTTACAGTAATCAAAGTTATGTTCGTATTTACAAGTGACGTGATAATCAGGATAAAAGTCCAAAATTGGAAAAAATCTTTTAAGTCAGTGAGATATGCATAAATATGGGCATATGATCCCTCAAAATTTGCAGGAAATTACAACCAAAGCAGTGGTGATTATAAAAGGTTGCAGCATTTACAAATTAATGTGAAAACATAATTTTAATGTCATAGGAGCAAATGACGTGAAGTCGTACTCTGATTGGGTGAGCCAGTAATAGGCAGTCTTAAGAGTTCAGTCGTGATGACATACTGACTTCAGGGTTCCATAATTTATAAAATCTTGAGTTTTTGTATGAAAGAAGTCAAAATTTACAGAAACTTTCATGCAATACAGTGATGCACATATAAAATACATGCAATGAGTATTTTAAGAGATAGAAGAGAGTTCTGTATGCATAGTGTCCAAAACACATGGAGGCATCTGATCGGTGCAAAAGATTCCACCGCAAGTCGTAGGTTTTATGTACAAAGCCCTAGATGTAAGGTAAAAAAGTTCAGCATAAACATACTATGTAAAACCAAAGGTGTTATGTTGGAATGTTCTGGCTATGGGCAAACATATGGGCTGCTAGGGGTCTGAGATATCTGTCCTCGTTAAAAAGTTCATAGTAGAAAGTTCCAAAATATGAAAGATATTTGCATTACTTAGCAGCTGCGAAGAAACGATCATTTGCTCCCATTAAATAGTCCTTGATGTAGGAAATCTTCAGATCTCTGTGCAGTCTGCCGTTGGTAGCAAACTAATGGGCATTTGTCATATAACGCAGCACCTTTGACTGTACAACTTGAAGCTGTTTAAGTTCGTTATCTGTCGCTACCACCAGGCAGGAGTCGCATAAGTTAGAATTGGTCTAATGACCGTAAGATAAATATGATGTTTTTTGTTGAGAACAAAGTAATGGACATTTGTCATATAATGCAGCATCTTTGACTGTACAACTTGAAGTTGTTTAAGGTCGTTATATGTCGCTGCCACCAGGCAGGAGTCGCATAAGTTAGAATTGGTCTAAGGACCGTAAGATAAATATGATGCTTTTTGTCGAGGCCTAGCCTGGAGTATCTTCCAGTTAATGGGAGGAGGTAATGGATGACAAACTGTGCTTTCCTTCTGATATATTTGATTTGATTCGTCCAGGTTAGCTTGTCATTGAGAATAATTCCTAGGTACTTCGCTTCTCTGATGACAGGAACCAGAGCATTGAAAATGTACAGCTGTTTCCTTACTAGATCAAATTTCTTCCTACTTCTGATTATTAGTAGCTGAGATTTTTGTGTGTTACTGCACACCTTCCGTTTTTGGCACCAAGCTTTGATATCTGGGATGTAACCTTGTAGTTTGTGGATGGTATAATTAGTATTAGTGGACTTTACTGCAAGTGCAATGTCGTCCGCATAACATGCCAGTATAGAATTAAATGTAGAGGTGGGTCAGAGGAAGTCAGCAACATAAAAGAGATACAAAGTTGCTTCAATAATGCTACCCTGGGGAAACCCACCATGGATAGCAGTGTCAGCAGATGTGTGCTTCTCAACCGCAACTCAGAAATTGCAGTTACTGAGGAATGAGTGCAGCAGTAGAATCATTTCATGTGAGACCTGAAAGTTGATAAGCTTGGTGATGAGCTCCTCATGCCGGATGCAATCAAAAGCTTTTGCTACATCTAGCATAAGTAGTGCAATGATGAGTTTGGCCTGTTGAGCAGCACAGATGAATTCATTTACCCAAATCAATTGTTTTGTCATAGACAGCTGCTGCCTAAACCCAAACTGTTCCGGAGGGAGCAGTGCAAGGTATGGCTTCATTCTTTGCAAAATTAGTTTTTCAAAGATTTTTTCTAAACTTGGGAGAAGGTTCACTGGACAGTAACCCTCATGCTTTGAAAGATCCTTCCCAGGCTTTGGTAGCATGATCACTTTGGCTTTTTTCCACTTTGTCAGAAAGTAGGATAGCATTAAACATGCATTTAATATTGAAGTAAATTTACAGATCATGCTTCTTGGCAGATGTTTGATGGCAGCATTAGGGATACCATCAAATCCAGGTGCTTTTTTGATCTTAAGTTTTTTATAAGCTCAGATACTTCAGTGGGTGTGATGAACATTGGCAGATTATGTGCAGTTGGGGTGTTCAACCACTCATGAAGCTGGGTGAGGGTCACAAGTTCAAAGCTGTGGTCACACGGCCATTCATTAGAAGTGAATTGATTTCTGAGGTAATTAGCAAAAACTTCAGATTTATCTTTTGTAGAATATGCTGTAAAATTTCTATCAATAATTGACCAATTGCAGGAAAAGGTACTTTTAAAATTTTTTATAGCGTTCCAGAAATTGTTTTCATTGCGGTCAAGTTTTTGAGTTTTGTTTTCCCAAAGTTCATGCTTAATTTCTGATTTTATCTCTCTGTGTAGTCGATTATTGTTCTGCTTGAGCGTCTCATCCCAGTTTAGGTGGTAAATTTCCTCATTTTATTGCATTTCTTCATGAGATCCCAGAAATGCTGAGGTAATTTAAAAATAAGGTGGCTAGAGTCCACAGTAACAGTAGAAAGGTGTAAATGATGCTGCATGCTCTATGATGTGCGTAAGAGATGCAATTGCACAGTCAATACCGCTTGAAGTTTTGAGGTTCTTAAGTGGCATGGGGCCATCCATCATGATGTTTTTTAACAGTCTATAGTCCGTGAGAGTCTTTTTAACCTGGGTTTCTGACTTAAAGGGAATGCGATCAGAGCTAAGCTCATGCTTCACGTCGATTGCGATGGGTACTGAGGTGCTTGAAATCATGCAGTCCAGAATATTGGAGAAACTAAGAGAAGCAGGTCTGTAGGTGGGCTCACATAGTACGTGAAGAGACACACTATTGTCGAGAACATAGTTTCGCAAGGTTACACCATTTGAATTGCTACGACGGCAATTCCGGTCTATGTGCTTACCGTACAGGTCCCCTACTAAAATTGTGAGGGAGTTAAGGGGAAGCAAAGAGTTTAACAAATTATCCGTGAGTTTGTTTCTTGGAGGGATATACAGCGTGGTGAGAAAAACCTTGCTGTATCTCGGCACAGTAACACAAACAGTGACAGCTTCGCCACTAAAGTCTCTGTTTACACTAACTAAGCAGGTATCATAATGTCTTTTTGTGTGCAAAATCACACTACCTCTATGATTCAGTCTGTCGCAGCAGAAGGGGTGTTAGTTGGGTAAATGCAGCTTATCTCCTGGGGAAGCATGTATTTCTGTAATGAAGGCAAAGTCTGTGTCATTTTCAGTGAGAAAAGAGTGCGGTTCATTGATTCTTCTAAGGAGCCCGCAGGCATTCCAACACATCATGATGATAGGGGCACAGTTGATGATGTAATTATTCATGAATAGGGTAATGCTTGCTTGCATCACTGGCTGTTTTAGGCTCATTACTTTTAGTAAACAGAGGTAGCCCAGAATCCTTAATGAGGAGGACTAAATCTATGAAGCTTTTAAATATTTGTTTAGCTTCATTTATGGTATCTGCCGTCAGTCCGGTTTGGAGAGCTGAAACATACAACTTGTTAGTTATGAAGCGATCTTCGTAGGCCTTGGGGGCTGACTTCTACTTCGTGAATTTAGGACATCTTCGAAATTTCGAGGTATGTGAAAGCTGACAGTTTGCATAGGTGGGAAGCTCTTTTTTGTCCTTTGTGCACAGAAATGATTCATATTCTTGGCCACTGTGCACAGAGTGAAGCACATGACTGCAGTTTTGCTGGGTATGATGGAATCCCCGACAGTGATAATACTGTAGGGGGTCTGGCATGTTCCTTGTAGGCTTCAATTTTACCTTCTGGAGTATGAATTTCATATATTAAAGTTATTTTGATCTGCCAGTCTTTGGCAATGTGACCAAAAAGAGAGAGAGAGCGTGTTTGATCTGCCAGTCTTTGGCAATGTGACCAAAAAGAGAGAGCGCGATGATTTTACCTCCTCATCATCTAGTCATTGGTCTAACTGAATCCACTTAGAATCCCAAATCAGTGAGTTTATTTTAAATGTCCTCAGCTTTTACATAAGCAGGCATACTGTGGATAACTAACTCCAGGTCCTTGCTATCAGGTAACGTGAAGCTGTTGAAGTGGATACCTTCATCTTTAAACACTTTCGCCATCTAGCGATAAATAGTTGGATTGGAGGCTTGTATTTTGGCTCCGTCCCGCATTATTTCTGCAAAATAGTCCTGTTTTTGAAAATTGTGAACTTCGAAATGTTCATCTTTTACTATCAGCAGCAGCACACGAGGATGCTTTCCTGTGGTTTGTGGCACTGTGGGAGTGACTTGTCTGTCTTCATCAACTGCAGCAGTGATGGAGTTTTCCATTGGCTGCAGCTCTTTGTGGTGGATCAGCGATGTTAAATCTGGTGCAGCCAAAGCATTAGGGGTGGGCAGAAGTGGATTTTTCAATTTTGTCTTGAGAGTGGCAGGAGTATGGCCGATGCCTTGTTTCCTCCATCCATTCTTTTTCGTAACTGTGTTAAATTCTCCTTCGCTGGTGTAGTCTAAGCTGCCAGCGTCTAGTGGCTTTTCTGATCATCCTTCTGCAAAGCTAAAGCAGATGACAGCAGGGTCTTCTTCCTCAGGTGTTGGCCTGAGTGCTCTTTTGCTGAAAGGGTGAGATGTCTCAGTCATCATGGGTTCAGATGCTTTTTCACAGGCAGCATCAGTTTTCTGAATCGTGGTGTTCTCGTTATCTAGGAGAGGAATATTAGCGGTAGCCAGGCAATTCCTTCATTACAAAAATAGTTGATTAACTGCATCACGCATGGTGTGCAGAAACTCCAAGTCTTCATGCTGTGATTCTATAACTTCATCACCTCTTGCCTCCAAGTCAGCGGTAAAGGGACCTGGCCATACCCACATTCATCTTATAAATGGGGCTGCTGTTAAAATGGAGCAACTACTCGAAGGAGGTATAAAGGGCAGTACAAACAAGTCCCTTATTTGAGCAGCTGCTCCATTTTTGTCTGCAATCCTGTAGATAAAGGGCATGTCATTGAGCTCTGCTTTTGTGTAGCAATAGACACCACTCAAAATTCACGTAGAAAGTGATGATTTATGCCTGGACTCTTTCACCGCTCAGCAGTGCCCTGTATGACATCAATATGCCATTTCCTTACACACTCCTTCCATTACAAAATCTACATATTTTTGTCTCTTCTACATGCCTTTATATTTTTTGTCAGATATTTTTGAATGACCTGATATAATCATTTTTATTTTCTTTAAGCACACTGTAAAGTAAAATGGTGATTGTTAATTAATAACATATACTTGTAATTTTTCCTGTTTGAAGTATGTGTTCTTCCCTACATTTCAGTGAATTATTCATTTGATAATCATGTCCCCCATTCCGAAGAGAACTAGAATACTATCAGTTATTTACTTTTATTTCCAGTTCACAAAGATAGATAATTTGAAATACAATTGGATCAGTTACAGCATCACACACCAGCTAAATACTACAATATCCTTTTTTTAAAAATTTTCACACATCTACAAAATGGTAAACTTTCAGAATTACATTTTAAAAATTTTCTGACATTGCTCAGCAACAGTTACATGATACAAATGTAGTGTTGCCACTCCAATATCAAGGACAATAAATATTTACATCTGCTAAATAAGAAAATATTACAGCCTCTCGTCCCACCACATAAACTTTAATTGATTTTTTTGTAAAGATTACATTTTCCCCCTTTTGGAACAACACAATATCATATACATAATTGAAATACAAAATATAACATAATAACATACAGTCAGAAAGCGAGGTAAGAACAAAATAATTTTCTACCTAACTAGAGAAACAAATTCTTTAATCAGGCCAGGGAGTACAACTTAATGCGTCTTTGTTTTTCTGGTTTTTACCAATTCAATGAATGACAGTGTAATTATAGGGTTGTTATACTAGTGCCCATATCATAAGTTGTGGATTTAAGACTCACATTATTTTTAGCCAAACTAAGGGATTATGATCGGTCGTGATGAGGTATTTAGTATGCTTGTCTAAATAACATTGAAATTTCTTTACAATGAATATTATAGCGGCACACTCCTTTTCTGTGGTAGAGTACTTTTTTTAGTTTCTGTAAATTCTTACTGGGGTACAATACTGGATTTTCATTGTCTTGATCATTTTCTGAACTAAAATAAGACCCATACCAGAGTTTGAAGCATCAGTTTGCAAAATAAACTCCTTATTGAAATCAGGTGCATGTAGTATGGGCTTTTGCAGCAGTTTTTCCTTTAGCTCTTCAAATGCTTTTGTGCACTCTGTCCAATTTATTTTCCCTTTCTTTAAGTTTCCTTTCAGAATTTCTATTAAAGTTGCTGCTATAGATGAAAACATGTAGTGATTATAATATCCTACTAATCCCTAAAATTGTTCCGACTTGACTTTTTGAAGATGGCACCAGGAAAATCAAGAATAGTTTTTATTCACTTGGCATTCTTATACCACAACCTATAATATGTCTTAGATACTTTACTTAATATTGAACAAATTTGCACTTTATAGGTTTGAAATTTACACTTTATAGTGGTAAAACCAGCATCCTTTATTTTTGTCAAAATGGCATTCAGATGACTTAGAAGTTCTTCCCATGTGTTTGAAAAAAGTGCCACGTCATCTGAATATGGAACAGCAAAGTGTTCACACCCATGAAGGATTTCGGCCATTATTCTGCTAAATGAAAATGGTGCATTTTTAAGTCTGAAAGGCATTCTAAGAGGTCTAAATGTGCCAAAAATTGTAACAGTGGCTGCTATTGTTTCTACTCATTGTTTGATATTAGGCAAGGGGAAGAATTGTGTTTTAGTCAGATTAGTTTTTGATAGAGTTAGCTTTTGATAGCTTTACTATCATACCACACTTTTCTTTTGGTTTGCATTTCCAGCATTTTATCTGTAGCTCTTTGCATCTTTTCAACTGATTTATCAATTGAAAAACATATGCAACAACATTATTTCCTTTGTGTTCAGGATTCATCCATTGTTCATATAATAATGTTACAGGTGTTCTAAGATTTCAACCATTAATTCTCCAGGTGTAAATCCCGTAATCTTATGTGTTGTTTTTAAAGCAAATAGAGCTGCAGGAACTTTCTTCTCCCACTCGGGGGCTGCTTCAGTACATAAAACTTTTAAAATTCGTTTGACTGTTTGGTGAAATCTTTCAACAGGATTGCTTTGCAGATAGTGTATTGAACTTCACTTGGCATTCTTATAGTATATATCTTATAGTTCACTTGGCATTCTTCTGGTTGCTTTTATTTCAAATTTTTCTACAAATTCAATGGCTAGATTACTCATGAAGGAAGAAACCCATTCTATTAAATATTTGTAACATGGCTTCAATTACTTGCATTGTGTCAATATTAGGAACAGGTACAGCATTTGGATATTTTGAACTAAACAAATAGCTGTAATTAAATATCTATTGGCATTTGGTGTTATCGGTAAAGGACTACATCCACCAAAGTTAAATTTTGAAAATACTTCTGCAGTAATTGGTGCTAAAGCCAAAGAAGCTTTGGCTTTATCATTAGATTTTCCCACTCTTTGACATGGATATTTTAATATATTTTTTTATTTCTTTATAGTAATTAGGCCAGTAAAAGTATCTTGTTAATCTATCTTTAGTTTTGACGACACCTAAATGTCCTGAAGTGCTATCATGATATAATGACTTTATTTGATCCCTATATTTTTCAAAAATACCAATTAATTCCCTTTCATTTCCACTTTTATCTATTTTCTTTTACTTTGAAATCATTTGTCTTGCTGGAATTTTCATTTTTAGCTTCACTGAGCAATGTGGCTAGATCTCTGCTTTGATGTTGAGTTTCAATTAATTCCTTAGAATTAATATTAATTACTTCCTTAATTTCCTTATCTTCCTCATCAGCTTGCAGTAAAATATCTTTGTTAGTGTCAATAATAGACAGTTATTCTAGTTTCTCCATTTCGGCATCTCTATTTAGTTCTTCTTCATGAGACCTTTTTATTTGAGATTGTGTCAAAACCACATTTACCTTTTCTAAATTAAAGAATGGTCTATCTTTGAACAATTGAGAAGTTTTGTTACCCAATACATATCTACCAGTATCATTTGAAAAAACAGCAGCCTTTGTCTTTATGCGACCAAGCTCGCAATTAATTTCAACTTCTGCTACCAGTAGGCACACTAAATGGTCATTTAAAAGATATTGTACCCAGACATATTCTCTGGTTATTTTTGCATTATCAATGTATTTTTGAGAATTATCATCTACTGTGGATCCAGTGTCTCGAAGAATAGGCATTTCATACTCATTAACTAAACAGTTAATTGTATATATCTTTAACAAATCATCATTTGAAGATACGCAATTTAGTTTTTCATTTGATTTTAAGCAAGGGCATTGAGGCTTAAAATGTTCCTATGACCCACGCTCGAAACAACGTTGTTGATGTCTTTTGTCATATATTTTATCTTGCTTCTTATTTTGGAACTGATTTCTTTGTTGAACGTCTTCTCTTTGTAAGTGATCTTTCTGGTATTTCGAATCATCCCATTAATCAGAATGCTTAAAATGTGGCGGATGCTGTGTTTTTTCAAAAATTTTCATAACAAGGTTTAAATGATCCTTTGTTAGTTCTCACAAAGTTGTCTGCACAAAATTTTTTGTTTTTGATTGGCACAAAATTTTGATTTCATTGTTTTTCATCTTCAAAATCTTCAATTTTCTTAACCTTCTCACTAGGGGAAATAATAGTATGTCCATTCGTCCATAAAGTGCTCTTTGAAATCAGGAAAAGTGCACTTTTTAATTTGATCAACCAACATGAGATCTTTTAGCTGTTCAAAAGTCTTAATGTGTAATCCATTAAGACATCCTTCTAAATAATTCTTTAATTCATAGTAAAAATCATACCAAGTACTTTCATAAGATTTTTGGTGTTTATTAAATAGTTGTGGAAATTTTTCTGCACTCAATTTAAATCATTGTAATAGTAAAGTTGTTACATATTCATATTTTTTCATGCACTCTTCTGCTTCTCTAGCAGTAGGCTGCACAGTATCAGAAAGCAGCAATGAAATAAGTTGAGTCACTTTATTTTCACCAGTTTGGCAACAAAATAAGATGATACTGTGCCGTGTTGATATACTCATAATTTTAGCTTGGCTCTCAAGTTACACCAGAAATAAACTTATTTCACCTTCTTTAGGATTAAAACTTCGCATGGCATGGCATGATGAATTCTGATTTTCAGAGGTTGCTCAGGTAATTGTGTAGTTTCTAACAACTGTGCTCTTGCAATCATTGCTTCCAATTCAAGCTTCTGCAGCTCAAAGGTTCTAATTCACTCCCTTCTCACTCTTCTCTTTCATGTTCTTCTTTTTTTCTCGCTCTTCTCTTTTGTCTTCTTTATCTTTTCTCGTTTGTGTTCTTTTTCTCTTTCTTCTCATTTGCGTTCTTCCTTTTTTTTTCATTCTCTCTCATGTTCACTTTCTTCCTTTTTTCTTGCTCTTCTCTACTTGCAGCCAGTAATTCTCGAGTAAAGTCCTCATCATAACCGGGACTTTCAGTAATCAGTTTATGCAACTGACCAATCTTAAATTCAGATATCTCAGTTAAACCTAACTCTTCTGCCAATACTTTTAAATCCTAAAATATATAAATTTTGGTGACACTACTTGTCAAATATGCAATTCACTCTAACCATTTGGAGAGAATTATTTAAACAACTTTGCCAGTTTGGCAACAAAATAAAATGATACTATACCGTGTTGAAGTTTTAACTCACTATTCACAAGCATCGTTGGCAATAACTATATAAAATCCTTTGCCAGTTTGCAATACAATGGAATTATACCTACGTCAGTTTGACGAATTCTACTATCTATGTCCATGCCTGGTTGGCCGTAACAGGAAAAATTGTTGCCAGTTTGGCAATACAATTTAGCTGTAATATGTCAGGATGACGTTACTCTCTACCATGCACCTGGATGACGAGAACTAAGAAAAGATTTTTGCCAGTTTGGCAGTGCTATAAAATTACACTACATGAGTTTGATGTTACTACTTATTTTCTATGTGCCAGCTTGGCAACAAATTCAAAAACACAATTAGCATTTTTTTTAATATAAATGCTGAGATGGCTTGCATATATCAATTATCAACATAAAAAATTCAGTACAAATAATAGTAAAGCCTAAATATATTTTTAGTGTCAGTTATATTAAACAAAAACTTAACCATTTAAATATAATTCTGAAATAAAATATTAAAATGCTATAAACACTTTTTTAAGAAAACCAAAAGTTAATCTTATCTTCAGGAATCAGCAATGTCTTGTTCTGACAATTTTTTGCTGGGACACTAATTATATAAACACAAAATATGACCTTTGAATGATCCTCTTCTAAACCTGGCTTTAAAAAGAGAGACTTCTGACATCCATTTCACCTTGAAATAAACAAACTCGGCAACTGATGCTTATTCTGTAGGAAAAGAAGGAAGTTTTAATTCATTAATAAAAACAAACTTGTTCTCAAAATTTCAGCAACTTTCTGGAAGTAGAAGATCAGCATCATTAAAATTGATAATTGCACTTGTAATTTCTAGTATCTCAGTGGAACCTCCAATTGTATAAGATTGTAACGTTTTTCTGCAGCATTTAACAAAATAACAGGTGAGCTTCTGAGTAAAACATAGATTTTTATTTCCAGTTCACGAATATAGATAATTTGAAATGCAGTTGTATCCATTACTGCATCACACTCCAGCTAAATGTTACTATATGCTTTTCTTAAAAATTTTCACTCATCTACAAAATGGTAAACTTTCAGAATAACATTTTAAAACATTTTCTGATGTTGCTCAGCAACAGTTACAAAATACAAATATGGTGCTGTCAACTATAAAATCAAGGACAATAAATATATACATCTGTTAAATAAGAAAATATTACTATGTTTTTCATACTCATTAAAGAATTATTTCCAATATTTAAAAGTCTTTTGATAAATATGATGTAAAAACAGATCATTAGATTTTTTGATTTTGTATTTGTACTGAAAAGTTAAACCAGTCAGAAGAACTTATTTTCTAAATGGGTTAATATTTAATTGCTGTCAGAACTCCAAATGTGTGAAATAAATTATGAATATTAACCTGACCCCTAGGAACATTTGTTTTCAATAGCTACAGTAAATACTTTATTGCATTTATGTGTTACTTTTTTTTATTTATTACTTTATTTATTTATGTATTTAAATTTATTCTTTTAGCATAAAATGCAACCAACTGGGGTTGTGAAATGATGTGATATATCAAAAATAAGTTTGCCAACCCTATTTTGTTTGTAGATGTGCACAAAAACCTTTCTTTTTAGTTTTACTATTATCTCATGAGCAAATTTTACAAAATGCCTTTTTATTCTGTGTTACTTCCACGTGTAATTATTCATTGCTTTGTATACTAGAAATGTGATGGAGGGAGAAGAAAATAGAGACAAAAGAATGAGCTGTACAGTTAATCTGCTGGTATGATTTTCTCACTCCCTATTTTTCATTTTAATAATTATCTAATTTTTTTATTTGTGTGACATGTGAATGTTACACACAGAACTAGGTTTGTTTCTGTTTCGGGGTGCATTAATTACAAAAATGCACCTATGCATTTGCAAAGACCTTGAGCAGAGTTGCAGATAAGAATATACATTTCCTAATATTATGTTACTACTGAAGACTTTCAAGTTATCCTTGGAAAGGACTATGAGGAAGCCCAGAAGAAAGCTTTTTCAGGTGAGGAGGAAAAGAAAGGATTCCAAACTTGCTACACACGTGAATGACCATCTAATGATATGAAAAGGCCAGGCTAAATAGAACCAGATAGTAGCATTCAGATCAAACTGAAGTAAATTTGAATTGCAGATTATTCAATGTGGTTTCATTCAGAATTTCAAGACCATCCTATAGAAAAGAGAGAAGCTGACCACTTTAGATAATATCTTAGACAAAGATCTATCCCCAAGTTAAACACAAATAAGAAAATAAGTAAAGGATAATTAAATCTTCCATATTTGATGGAAGACTAAAATATATCACTCTAAACAGAACTGTAAAACTGTTATATGAGTATGCTTATGTACATATGAATATTTTTATAATTAATGAATAATCACGAATTAATAAATTCTGTGTATTTAAAACATAGGTGTTTTTAATATTCTCTGAAATTTTTTATGATATTTTGTAATTTTAGATTAAGCTCCAGAATGGATTAAAATTATTTCTATAATAACCTATGAGAAATAACAAATGCAAAATTACTGTAGTATTTTATTTTATTGCATAAATATTATTGATAGATTTATGTTATGCACAACTAAGGTAATTGCTCTGAAATGTATGTTTGTAAAGTATAATTTATCTTCATATGAAAGATTAGCATTCATTACAAATGCTCAAAATCCACAGTAATTTGTTAAAAAATTCTCATGAAATGGTATGCAATAACTGTATACTATGATAGTTAAATATTGCATTGAATAAGTATGCCATATTTTAATAACGTATTATGTAATTCAAAATTATAATTTAATGCAATCAAAATTCTAAATACACCATTACTTATATAAAGTGCAAAAAGATGTAAGGATAAAGATGAAAGAAATTGTAGATATACAGTAGAACTTTTATTAATCAGGTCTCTTCTCAGCCAAGGTCTTTGTTAACTGAGTTGACAATCAATTTTTTAAAAAAATCTTTAGGAAAATGTATTAACATTAAAAAAGGTACAGTGAAAATCAGTAACATTCCCAAGTTTTCTTATCAATGTTTGATCTTTTGGTCTTTCTTATTCGTAATGAGTCATTTCATTAAGTGACCCATCACCTTTCTGTTGTGCTTGATGGTAAAAGATAGAGTTTACATATGTTAAACATGAAAGCAACACTAACAGTTAAACACCAACTGACAATGAATTCATAGACATGTTTTAAATAATTATTAGCATGCAAGAGCATCACTCATGGTGGTAGTTTGAAATTTATAAAGGCAGAAAACAGGAAACTCTGTTTTGAAGTTTAGAGTGATGAAATCTTTTGAGCTATACATCCAGAGAATAATAAAAATTTTGGTGACAGTATGGTTAAGATCACAATGAAATGGAAGCATATGATATGAAAGTTAACTGAACTAAAGCCTGAAGCAAATCTCTTTATTATCCAGAGTAATGTCCTCATCTTCTACTATCCTTTGAATATTTTTTAATCAAAAAATGGCATGATCATGCAGGAGCTAATAGAATTATAAGGCTATCGTACAAAATGGTAACAGACTAAAAACACGTGTAAGAAATTTGCATAAATTTTTATTGAGTTTAATTCCAGTTTTTATGAATATTTTACTGAAATCTTATATAGATTATTTGTTTATTTGATGGAAACAAATTTTATTTACTAATAAAAGAGTTTGTTTAAATAATCACTTTGTAGTCTTTGTGTACTTATTTTTTGAATTTTAAAGAAACAATTTCAAAAAACTTTGTCAAAAAAAATTGATATGATGTAAAATTTACTCTCTAAGAAACAAGTTTTTTCGTTATCCAAGGTGGGTACACTTCCATTTACCTGAGATAATCGTGATTCTCCTGTATATAGAAATATGTTAATGAATGTTATTTTGGATAAGTTATTTAATAAAATATTAATTAATGAACCTTCCCTATCTGATCAAAATATATAGCTTCAGTTTGATTTGAGTTAAAATAACAAATAATATACTGAATAAACATTATTGTAGGAGTTAAAGCAAAAAGAAGCAGTCTAATATTCATAAATTTCTGGGGATAGTTTTGAAGGCTTAAATATAGAACTTGAGTTGAAGGAAGGCAAACTACTGGTGCCATCTGTTGATTAAAAATGAAAACAATTATGAAATAATATTTGTAAAGTGGGAGGGTAAAGACAGATTGCAATTGAAATGTAACTAGTGAACAAAGATTTTTATGTGAATGTGAAACATCTCTACAAAATTCAGTTCACCAGTGGAAGAGGTTATCTAAATAATTTTGGCTGCAGAAAAATGGAAAGTATGATTTTCTGACCAACCATGGTGGGGAATAGGGGATTTATGTGCTTCTTTCTACTTCCTTGTATGACATAAAGGAAGTATTGTAATCTAAAAAATTTTTGGGTGTCATATTTCAACAAAAATATCCACTTTGACCGCTATCAAATGCAATTGAATGATGTCTTTGCATGACATCTGTATGTAAGGACAGAGTAAAGGACTCTTTTTCCCAAAATGGGTTGCAAGAAGGTTTTTAAATGGATTTAGAAATTTTTTGTGATGTCTGTATGTACATACATATATATCTTGCATAACTCAAAAATGAGTAGCTTCAAAACATTGAAATTTTACATATAAAGCTGCTATAATATGTAGTTGTGCACCTGCCTTTTTATTTGCAATCAGCTGCACTAAAAGTATATATACATATATACCCACTCTCTTACTCAGATCCGGGAGAACAGGTTTTTTTTTTTTTTTTTTTTATTCTTATATGTTGGTAAATTGTGCATTTTCTGCCTTAAAAATGATTGAATTATGTTGTTCCTATCTTTTTGTCAAGGTTTTTATGACTTTAGTTAATCTGCATGCAATAGTTGTAGAATTATCAACAATTTAAATTTTATTTTATTTATTTATTTTTGCTGTATATTTTCCTATATTTTTCAATTTTTAATGAAGATATTTTGAGATTTTATGTATTATTGCTTTATTATGAAGTGAGAACTGATTTAATTGAATGAGAAATGTATCTCTAATGAAATTCGAAGAATTAAGTTTAAATGAAATGCAGCAAAAAATATGTGTAATTTAATATTCCTTACAAGGATGTTGTGGTGTACACATCTGATTTTTTCCTAAGATATGCCTCATGTTCCTTAACATGAACTTTTAACGCTGTCTTAGTTTGACCTATGTCAATTAAACCTTATTGGCAAAAAATCCTGTATATACTCCAGGAGTTCATATATAGAATGAGGTACTTAAATATGGAACTGCAAATTTTATTGACAGAAGAGAAAGCGATCTGAAAGTTGAATTTGCATAAATATGTGCAATTTTATAGCTAAGCTATGAAAGGAACGGAATAACAACAAAAGTTCGTATAATCTCCTAAAACCAGAGGTGCCTTTTGATGTGTTGAGATGAGAGTTTTTTAACCACTTGGTCAATAATTTTAGGTTAAAAGTATGTCAACAGCAACTGCTTCCAAGTAAGTGCTTGATGAAGAGTTGATTTGGAGGAGAAAGCAGGGAAGAGTACAGAAAATGCAGGAATGAAATGAAGCTAACTTCTGTTTAGTTGATATCACATGATTTGAAATGTGGTGGAAGGCAAAAAGAAGAAGGCTTATAGCAAAGAGTAGTACTGAAGTAGGAAATGTTGCGCGTGACCAGGATGTCGAGTAACGGAAGAAAATTGGATGTCTCAAATTCAAAAGTGAAACTGAATAGCATGATCAGTAGAATTTCTTAGTGAAAGAATTTTATTTAAATCATCTTTATTACCATCAAACATGGGATAAGTATCATCATTGTAACAGAACCACACAGGGAAGTTTAAAATTTCAAATGATTTTGATTCATAATAATGCATATAAATATCAGGAAAGGCCTCTGGGATTCTAAGGCTTCCCATTGCTAATCTCTTAGCTTGGCTATAATACTTATTTTGGAAAACAAAATGTGTTTGTTTTAAACGAAGTTGAATAAGGGAAATCAACTCATCAATTTTGATATAGAAGAAATGAAATTCTTAAAAATCTCATTTTTAAACATTTAAGTGCACCTTCCACTGGAACATTGGTGAATAATGGTTTTACATCAAAAGAAACTGTGATGAAATTTTTAAGGTAAATGATTTTTACTTTTATATAACTCTATTGAATTTTTTTATGGTGTTAGCATTTTTTTTAACTAACAAAGTCTAAAATCTAATAACTAAATATTTAGCTAACATGTATGAAGCAGTGCTTCAGTTTGATACAATAGGGTGGAATGGAATGCCTCTTTTGTAAATTTTGAGTAAAGCATATAATGCGGCTCAATTTGCAACAGTTGGGATAAGCAGTTTTTTAAAGTGTGTTGCGAGGATCTGTGAAGATTTAATAGCAATTTAAATTTTTGAGAGGTTCAAAGATGAAGTGTCTTTTGGAATCATATTATATGGGCCTATATTTAAGAGTTTAGCAACACTATCAATGTGTTTTTGCCCATGATGACTATCTGGCTATCTTTATTGGCCTTTGAAATGGTAATGTCTCAGTCAGAGAGAATTTTGCACAGTGTAACTTTCTTTCTATATTTGGATTAGAGATCAAAAGTTTATTGTTAAACATAGAGTGCAAGATAAGATGCTTAATCTTTCTTTTCCTGTATTGGAAACTTTACTGAATTTGAAAGCTTTGTTGATAGGAGCTGAAATCTTTGAAATCAAAGGTTTTGAGGTTTGTGAGAAATTAAAATCATATTTCAGAATTATCATTTGTTCCTCTGGTAAACAAACATTAGAAATATTAACTACTGGCTTGGAATTTACATTGGAAAGATTTTTTGAAATTCTTAAACTTGAACACTCTGAAAGGAGGTTTGAGAATTTAAATGCAAGGATCTTTTTATGATGTTTAACTGCAAAGTCAGTTTTAGACCAAGACTGTTGTTCAATAACAGCGAATTCTGGACATGAGTTAGCCAGTTCCAGATGTAGCTTTTGTAGCTGAAATTCAGTTTTGGATAATTGTTGACATGTGTCCCTTATGATGTACTAAAGTAAGGCAAGATTGCAATTTAGGAAAATGTTTTAAGTTCAGCTGGAAGGTTTTGATTACAGTTAATGTGAATGAAATTGGATATCATTTTTTTTTCTATTCTTTAATAAAAACAGTTTGGTGATTTAGAAATTTCTGTCATTTCAGGCATAATTTTGTGAAATGATCAGTGATTGAAGTCATGTTAAAAATGAAACAAACACATTTTGTTTTCCAAAATAAGTATTACAACCAAACTGATACATTAGTCATGAGAAGCTGTCTTAGCTCTATCCTTTGTAATATTTTATTTGCATTATTATAAATCAAAATTATTTGAAATTTTAAACTTCTCTGTGTGATTCCACTACCTTGATGATCCCTTTACTCTGTTTGATGGAAAGGTGATTTAAATAAAGTTCCTTAAATAATGAATTCTGTTCATCCTGCCATTCAGTTTGCTACCTCAAGTTAAAAAGTGAACTTGACATATACAATTCTGTTCCATTTGTCGACATCTTGGTCACATTAACATGTCCAACTTCAATGGTATTTTTTACTATAAACTTTCATCTGTTTGTTTTCCACCACACATCAGATCATGTCATTTGGCTAAACAGAAATTAGCTTTTATTTTGTTCCTTTGCTTTCTGTGCACTTCAAGTTTGCTCCTTGAAATCAGCTCTTGATCAAGAGCTAAATTAAAAAAAAATTCTCATCTCAACACATCAGAAAGCACCCTCTTCTTTTAAAGATTATAAGAATGCTGTTGTCATTCCTTTCTTTCCATTGACAAGCTATAAAATTCAGTTAGCACATATTTTACAGAAATTCAACTTTTGGATTGTTTTTCTCTTCTGTAACCTAATACTTTTGCTCAGAAAATCACATTTTACATTTTTCTGTAGCCAAAATTATTCAGAAAACAAATTAGATTTTCTAGATAAATAGATTAGGTTAGGCATTTCACATTCATAAAAGTCTTAATTTTAGCTAACAATCCCAATTCAAATCCACCTTTGCCCTCATCTTTTAAGGAATGTATTTCATAGTAATTTTCATTTTTCATCAATTGATTCTGCCAGTAGCTCAACTTCCTTTGTCTTAATGTTATCGCTTTATCTTATGTTATCACTGGCTTCTCATTTGCACTTCTGCAGCTGAAGAATAAGGTTCTGGACTTGAAACTTCAAAACTAGTCCTTCAGATGTATGAATATTATGCTGATTCTCTTTGGTTTAATGCCTCCTATAATTTGATTTGATTTGTTAAATTTGCAGCTTATAACTTACGGTCTAATGTATCTTCGTGCTAATACCTATAATATTTAAAGTTTTCAGGCATTAAAAGAGTTCTAATCAACTAGAAATGTTTTATTTTTGTCATTTATTATTAACTTCTGCTGGAATTTTTATCTTTTTTTTATTATTATTATTTATATGTTTTGATGATAGAAATTTTTGCAAAGTAGATGTAATTGTTGTGAATTTGTATATTTTGTCATAAATTCATTCTGTTAAAGTTGATTTAAAATGATGTCTATATTGAAGTCTTTGAAATAGATAAATGAAATATTTTATTGTATACCTTCATAATAAATTGTACAAAATTATAATAAAGTCAGACAGTGTGAAGTTACTTTATTTTTATATAATGCACAAATATAGCATCTGTAAGTTTTTATAATTTTTTTATGCAAAATTTGAAGTGTGTAAAGGTCATATTAAGTTTTTATATTAAATAATTTGTATTATGTATTTTTGTTTTCTATTTGTAGAATTTTTATAAAAATGAAATCAACAGAAAAGAAATGTATATACGCTACATCTATAAGCTCTGTGAGCTCCATTTACCTGCAGAAAACTATACAGAAGCTGCCTTTACTTTAAAACTGCATGCTGATTTGTTAAGTTTTTCAAACAACACCTTACCTGCTGATCAGCGATATAATCAACAGCCGGAATGGCAAAGAAGAGAGGCTTTATACCACAGAATAATTGATTATTTTGATAAAGGCAAGGTAAGTACAAACCTAAAAATATATCCATAACATTATTTAGAATATTTTATTTGACATCTCCAGCTATAACTTCTGAGTTACGATTAACTTAAGATATATTTTTAAGTGAAGTAAAACTATTTGTGTTTATGATTTACTATGTTCATAATATGCTATTATTAGTATGAATTAATTTTCTCCAGGATTATTAAATATCTCATATTTTATGTATTAATTTTAGTGTTGGGAAGAAGGTATACCTCTTTGCAAAGAATTAGCTGAACTATATGAAAAGAAGTTATTAGATTATGCCAAATTAAGTAATGTATTGGTAAGTATTTGATTAATTTTTTGTTGAATTTTTTTATATGAGAAATGTTGAAAAATTGATTGTTCATATTTATTAGAAGTTTTTTTCTTTTCTTACCTTTCTTTCCTTTTATATGAAACAGTAGTATAAAATTTAAATGTTCACTTTTACATCAATTAGATTATTGTCTGAAATAAAAATATTAGTTAAATGTGATGGAGCTATATATCTTTGTTGAAAATATAGTAAAATGCAATGAAAAAATATCTTGTGAAATGATTTACAAATGTTATATCTTGTGGCAACTTATAAATTATCCTGTTGTGAAAAGTAAGAAAAAAATGGCTATTATGTACTTTGAATTAAAGACAAATTTTTGTGTACTAAATTGATACCTTGACAAATTCAGGATTGGTATACTGTATAGAGAACTTTAAACAGTGTGATAAAATGTTTAAATTTGATTTATAAGCTCTTAGAATGAAGATAAACCACTGGCTCAAATGTAAGATAACAGTTTCTGTCGTAAGATGCAAATCTGAAAATCATACTGTCTTATATATACAGTGTATTATTTACAGTCTTATATATGCAAATTATAGGAGTTTTGTACAGAAAGTATATAAAATAATTTGTCATCAGTGCTTAACCTGTTACATTGAAAGAAGACATATTTTTTGTTTTATTTCAAAGTTTGGTACTGTTCAAAGTTAGCATAATAAGAAACGGGAGATTCATTTTATTAGTAATAATATTTAATTGTTGTTTCTTGTTCTGCTAGAATTATTTCTTTATTCCAAAATGAAAACATACATAATGGAATTTGTTCTTAAAAGGAAAACAAAAATCTGTTATTACAGCAAATATATTTTTAAAAGAATTCTTAGTATTGGGGAATATGCCAATTATCAAAAACTAAACTTTTACATTATTTTCATGTTGCCAGATTTTACACCTAATAGATTAACATAGTAAATCTACAATAACTGTAATACAATGAAGGAAAAGCTCTAGCTGCCAAATGATAAAGCTACAAGTATGAAACAGATATTTTGTTCCTTTAATTATCTTTCTTGGAAAACTCTTGCTTTAGGGTTGTTTAACTATTCTAGTATATTCCTAAATTCTAGTGTACTACTAAGCATACAGCACATTAAGGATAAAGACACATTTATGAAGGAAAGCAGTTCATATTACAATTGCAAATGGTGAAAAAATCATTTATGTGGATTTAGATTCAAATCTGGAGTGAATTACTCATGGCCATTTCAGATACTCCTGCTCAGTCATTTATGTATTATCCATTCTTCACTCATGTGTGCTCTTTAAAAGTAGAATGTGTAAATAAATACTTGAGTGAAAGGTATAAAATACTTCTAAAGTTTTGGATTTATATTAAGATTTGATAAATTAAAAATTTTGCTCTAATAATTGACACAAGATTAATGTTCCTTTTAATTACAATACGCAAACTTAAAATTTGCCTCTGGTTAAAAAAATTACATTCTTATTCCACTATTTCTTTCAAGCATTCTCTTTTTCTTTATATTGAATTGCATTTCGATATATTTTATATTATTTGTTAATTGTAGTATGTAAGTAATTTTAAATATATACTGATCATAAAAATTTTAAAGGATAATGAGAAAATATATGTTCAGTAAGTTAAAATTGTAACTAATATACAATGCTGTAATTATTTAATTAAATGAACACAAAATGGCACTTCTGCACATATGTTAGCACCGGAATTATGCAAATGTGGTGTTGACAGTGTGGTGTGCAATAGACACATGTTGGAATTCCGGTCTGTAATGTTGTTTAAAGTGAATGTGGTTTCTGAGAGTGATCAGTATTCAAAGGCATCATTTAAGTAAAGACCAAAAGTTGTGAATAATTGGTAGAATTTAAGATGGTCAAATACAAATGAAGGTCACCTAAGATTTGAATGTCCTTTAAAGTGTCACATCAGTAGTTTGGAGCCACTTCTGTTGTTATTGGCTCAAAGAAACCATGAAGTGACTACAAGAGATTTGATTTTAGACCTTCAGGCTGTCATAGAACTTAAATTAGCCATTCTGCTGCTGCATGAATGCTTAATGAGGATGAACTGTAAGCGAGAAAACCAATGGTTTGTGTCCCACTCACTCCAGCTTCTAGAGGAGCCATTTAAACTGGTGCTGTCATCATGTTCAATACAGCCAAGATGACTGGGCCTGAGTATTGTTTGCTAACGAGTCCAAATATAATCTGAACAGTGATTCTGGATGTGTTTTTATCTGAAGAGAAGAAGGAACATGCAACTTGTTTTCTTTTGATCATGAAATATCCTGTGTTGGTGACCACGGTTTAATGGTTTAGAGAGAAATCATGACAAATGGCCACACTGAACTGCATATCTTTCAAGAAGGTTGGGGGCGAGGTATTGAAACCCCAAGTTAGACTGTTTAGGGGTGCTTTTGGCCCATAGTTTTTGCTAATGGATAATAATGCTTGACCTCATTGAGCATATGCGGTGTCAGAATACTTGCAAACAGAAGATATCACTTGAATGGACTGGCCAGCTTACTCACCCAACCTGAGACCAATTGAGCATATGTGGAATGCCTCAGGACATTGAATTTCAGCGTGCCAAATTCCTCCCCGAGCCGTCTAGGAGCTGAAATGTACACTTTTAGAAAAGTGGCATGCAGTTCTACAAGACCTGATCAATGCTTTGGTAAAGTATATGAAATCATAATGCGAGTTATGCATATCTGTCCGATGTGACCATACATCATATTAAGGAAAAACGTTTTCCACAAAAGGTGACTTAATTTTTCCATCATTTTCTATTTTCCATGAATCTGATTTTAATTTCAATGCTTTGGTAAAGTGTATGAAGTCATGATACAAGTTATGCATATCTGTCTGATGTGACCGTACATCATATGAAGGAAAAACGTTTTCCACAAGAGGTGACTTAATTTTTCCATTATTTTCTAATTTCCGTGAATTTGATTTTAATTTCAATATTCTGCAAATAATCAACTGCCAGATATTGTAATTTATATTAACTAATGCTTTTGTACAAATTTCTATGAATAATTTTTTATTAAGTATCAGTTATGTTTTCTTTCTATCATAATCCTTTAATTTTGGTGACCAGTGTAATTCAGTAATGAAACATATGTGTCAGACTCCCAAAAGAAAAGAATTACATTTGCTTGTTATTAAACCCTAAAAGTTTTTGATTGTAAGAAAAAGCATACCAAGGGAAATGTTTAATAATATTGTGTAAATAATTTATGTTTCTACAATTTCTGTTATCTTCATGTATTTCTAATATTTTCAATTACAGTCAAATCTTTTTTCTATAGAACAGCAAGTATCATTTTTATGAGCTAATAATCCTGTATTTTGTATATATACTTGTCTAATTAAGACAGAAATCTTTTAACTGCTTTTTATAGCTTTAAATATTTTAATTTTTATTTTAATATAGAGTTTTATTAATTTAGAAAACACAGGCCAGATTTTTTGATAACATATTGAACCAGATCCGACCTGAACCTGAATATTTCCGTGTTGGGTTTTATGGTCTGGGATTTCCTTTGTTTTTAAGAGTAAGTATTGTTTTTATAAAATGTTTATTATTTTTTATGTTGAAATGATGTTTATAAGCATATTATATTGTTTTAGTCAATGAAATTTAACTATTGTTTTATATTTCCCCCCTTTAATCATAATGCAGTGGTAATTTTATTGTGGGAAGAACATAAGTTTTATTTAACACTTTTATAGTCGCATTAAAGTTTTGCAACTAAATGCGTACTAGATCAGAAAATTGATGTATAATATCTAAATTTACAAATTGTTATCAAATAAATTAAAAATTCTGTTTTATAGATCTGTAAATTTTCATTTTTATTGTATACAGTAAAAGCTTGACTATCTGGAAAGCTCAGGAAATGCTGAATTCCTGATAATTGAGCATATAAAAATTGCAATTCATGGTAAAAATGTCAAATAAATAGAAGATAATTTTTCCAGTTTAAAATTATATAAAGAGTAATTTTATTTGTTATGTTCTTGAATATCAAATACCTATATTTAAATTATGTGATATGTCAGAAGAAAGGGCATTTCATACATAAACACTGAAGTAAAACATCATGTTTGATTATGAAATTTCATCCATTATGAAAATTGGCAGAGATCTCACCAAATGTGCACCACTCATTCTGCAAAAGTTTGAAGGAACAGCTAGCTCTTTATTTAGTTAATTAATATGTACAAGTTACAGACATAACATATAAAAAACTTAAATCTCTTATCATAATTTTTCTTGTTGGACAGCCAGTGTTAATCCATTTTCATGTAAGACCCACTTATCTTGATAAAAATAGTCTACTGTATGCTTTTCTGTTTGAAGACAAGTCCTAAACTTTAATAAATTATCTGAAATGCGATTGAAAAGCAAATAAACAGCAGTTAACATATGTCATTTGTTACAAAAATTAAACCCACTTATCAAGAATTAGTCAGGTTTACATAAAGCTGAAGTGTTACATCATACTTATCCACTGTTGGTACTAAATCATACTGTTATGCATCAATCAGTTTTTGTTTGATTTGAGTCCTAGTCCTGTTTGTGCTTCATAACAGAGTTACAAATCTCCGGGTAGTCAGGCTTTTACTGTATTTGAATTCTATTTTCATATTTGCGTGTTAAATTTTCTTGGACAGTTTCTGTATTTGTTTATATTTTATTTTAAACTAAAAAGCTAAAGTGACTATCATTAACCTAAAAATTTCAAGTAATTTCTAATGCATTGAAAGAATAATAATTAAATAAAATTTTATATGTGCTAAAATATATTAGTTTCATATTATAGTCTGCTACCCCAACCCCTTCCTTATACCCACCCTAAAGAAAGAAAAATCATTATAATCAAAATTGAATTCCTATTTTAAAAATCAGTAAAACTGAAACTGAAGTCATTAAAACTGAAAATTAAATTCATGTGTTAAAGGTTTTTTTTTTCCACTTAGATTTCATTATGTCATTTAATTTCTAAACTCTTTATTGTTTAATTCTTCTTCCTTTTCTTTGCATTGTCAGGAATTGGTTTTGTGTGATGAAATGTAATATGATGTAAAGACAAAAAGAATTTAAAGCCCTAATTTGAGAACTGATTTCATTTGTAAATATAGGACACTTTATTTCAGTTTTAATGTGATTTTCCGTAATAAACATTCTTTCAAAAATTATATAGATTTATGTTTATGTCTGTATGTGTTTCTAGAATAAAGTGTTTGTGTACCGAGGACTTGAATATGAAAGAATCGGTGCTTTTACACAACGTTTACAAACAGAATTTCCTCAAGCTCAAATTTTGATGAAAAGCACAGTTCCTGATGATAGTATATTAAATTCAGATGGGCAGTGTATCCTTTTTAAATTAAGTTATTCACAGTAATGTAATGAAGAGGTTTTAATTTCTAATAAAAAATATATTTTGTTGCTGATTATCTTTCAATTTAGGTTAATGCTTCTTTTTATGCATTTTGTATATATACAAAAGTAATATTTTGAAATTGCTATTTAACAGTTTAGCTAGCTTTTTAGAATTTTTATTTCAAAGTTCCTGGAATTTTCTAATTTTTGTCATGACATCTGCTTGCTTCATGAACATGCATATGATTTATTGTGTAAATTTTTAAAATATTTTTATTGAAACTGCAAAATGGTGAGTGGAATTTAAGATTAGCTTATTAACCATTTCTGTGATCTGAGTTTATTTTTAATTTACATTTATAATTTTAGCGTATTAGATTCAAATGGTACAAATTTTTTATTTTAAAAGTTTCTGTTATATATTTATAGTATCAGTTCCATGCTCTGTAATGAAGTATAATATCTGTTAAGAAAATATTTAAAGACAATTTTAAATATTTTCTGATCTTTGTAAGTCAAGTATTAGAAATATCTTATAGTTCAAAATATACATTAATAAAATGAAATATATTGAAATTTTGAATATTACTTAGGCACTCTTATTAAATAATTTTGCGTGATTTAAATATTCAAGTTTGGGCTTAAATATGCCACAATTTATTACAATGCATTAGTATATGAAATCTTTTATTTTCTTCCCTCGTACTTAACTTGATCGTTGTATGATGCATTTCATACCTAAAATTTTGTGGCAAGAAGAAGGATTTTTAACATTTATTTTGAATTAAACATTTTGAATCGCAAGTAAGATAAAACTTTAGATTTGTGTAAAATTTTTATAATATTTGTTTATTAAAAGTCTAATTAAATTTTATAACTGAATTAGAAAAAGGAATTTTTTAAAAATCTGTTAGCAGAAATCTTTTAATATAACAAGTCATTTCTTTATTATTTTACAAGAAATTAAAAATATTTTAATTATTTTTAAAATTGTTTTCTGTATTGTGTAATAAATCAGTTTTCAGTTTGGTGTGTAGTCCAGTGGTATAATAATAAAAAGTGTCTTTTTCATATAAATCGTATTTTATGTTTTTATACTGTATTTGTTATGTAAGTATCATGAAAACTTTAGATATTTTATCCTATATAATACAGATATCCAAATTTGTAATGTGAAACCCATTCCTAAAGTTAGACCAGAATTTGAAAATCGGGACATTCCAGAAAAAATTATCAGTTATTATTTAGTTAATGATGTGTCTTCTTTCCAGTTTGACAGACCAGTACAAAAAGGACAGGTCGACAAGGATAATGAATTCAAAGTACTTTTTCTTTTCATCAATTCTATATTTGTCTATACTGCATTTGTAAGAATATATTTTTTGTCGTACTTTATTCCTAAAATATTTTATATCATAACTTGTATATTTATGACTGGGAAAATTTCATTAATTTATTCATTAATGACCAGGAAATTTTCATTAATTAATTAAAAAAGTAACAAAAAAGTGTAGGCTCAAAAGACATGATTTTTTAAAATGTCTTTCCAACTTAAGTTACATTATATCTAAATTATAATGTTTGTTACTTGTAGATTTTTAATGATTTTATTTGTAAATCCAGAATTATAAATAAGCCTAGTTGTTATAAATATAAAAAAGTCGAATTTTTAAAATTCTTTTACACTATTTTTATGTATAAATTTATGTAGTATAATGCTTCTCTGTTCAAAATGTTCATGGAGAAGTTGCCACTTGCAGGAAACTTGTAATATTTGCATTTGGATATTAGAAAGTATTCACATACTCTACATGTGAAATACTTGATGTGACATCACCTAGGATACTGTAATTTATGTTGCAAAGTAAGTAAAAGTAAAGCATTTTTCAATAGTTGAGTAAGATGTTACAACTTGAGTGAAGGGTGCTTGAACAAAGAAACTTGGTTTTCTTTCATCAGAAACAGATCCTTGTCATACTGAAACTACCTTGTTTCTTTAATAACCTTATCTTTTGATAGTGCTATTTTCTGTTATCAACATAGCTGAACAGGTCAACATTTTCAGAAATTCAGTCCATCTAACGTGATGGCAACTCTTTGACCAGTTATTAAAGAAAGCCCTTCTTCTCTACATATGTCGAGAGCATTAGAACAAGTATATGTGTTCATTAAATATCACTTTAAAGAAGATTAGCTAGAAATTTTTAACGTTTAAAATTCATTAGTACAGTAGAAGTCTAGAAATCTGCAATGCTTGGGACCGGAGGTTGTGCGGATTATAGGATTTTACGGATTTCAAGACAGAAAAGCCAAATCATAATATTCAGACTAAAAGTGCAAAATAAATAAGGCATATTAGATGCATTTACTTGAATTATTATGTACAATAATATACATTATTACGTTATTTTATTTTATGCATTAAATTATTATATGTATATATATATATATATATATATATATATTAATTATTCATTTATATTAGTGACTACAGGAATATTTTAAAGCATTAAGGACATATACAAAAGAGACGTGTAAAAATAAGGGATACTAATAAAGCATAAAATATTTCTTTTTTTTTCCTTTACTTGTTTCAAACATTTTTCTGATAGAGGTTTGTTCTAAAACTTTAGATACTCCAGAGTAGGTTTTTTATTTGTAAATTCTACGGGATCATAATCTCTTGCTCTGCGACACAACTCTGTTGTTCTAAATATTTTAGGTATTTTTCACCATGTTCCAAACCCTCATTAAAAGATCTTTTCTCACTCCTATCATATTCATTATCTGTGCCTGTGTCGGAATCGTTTTCTGGCTGTGGCGACTTCAAAACAGAGCCAATGATTTCATCATCGATTATCTGATATGCCAATGTTGGCTCATCTGAACACATCATCCATACTAAAAAACCTCTTCTGGGCTAAGACCTTTTCTCTGCCACTAACAAAGAATCATTATTATTTGATAATTATGACATCATTATTGGATAAATATTTTTTCTTCGGTATTTCATTCTCCATTCTGCGGTTTCTGGAACCTATAAATTCATTGTTTGTATTTTGAGAGGCAGTGCGGATTTCAGGAGTTGGCAGATTTCAGGTCGGCAGATTTTCGGTATTTGATTGTATTACCTATGGACAATTTCTGTGAGATTTTTTAACATAGTAGTATATTTTCAGTCTACTTCATTTTTTTTTTAATCCAAGTAAATTATCTAAAGCTAAGCCAAGAAGTTTTTCAAACACTTAACAATTAATGCTTGGACTAATTTTTTGAGTTCGATATATTAATGTAAATTTAACATTTAGTAGAATTTTTATTTTTATCTTTTGAAGTGCTTTTTTTATGCTTTTTCTAGAACAAAAGGAATGTTTAAATCTTTGATATATTATTACTGTTATTTGTTGGACATTTAAGTGAATAAATAACAAATGTTTGTCCGTTTCAGTAAAAGCTCCCATTTTCAGGTCATGAATTTTGTTTTGATAAGGTAGATTTCCAAAATTTCTTATTCAGTATATGGAGAGTTTTTCTCATGAAGTGCAGTAATGTCAAAAATCTTTTTCTGCATCTTCATCTTCAGAATCTGATGAGTCAGAATTTTTTCCCCTCTTCCTTGGAACATTGCATAAGCAATCATCTTTCACGAACTTTTTTTTTTTTATAGGCAGATTTTTGGCTGCAATCAATCAGGACTTGTATTACAAATGTTCCTTTTCTAGAGATAGATTCTTCCCTATATTTTTACATATTGAGGCTTTTAATATATATTTTTTGTCAGGCATTCCTTTTCTAGAGAGAGATTCTTCCCTATATTTTTACGTATTGAGGCTTTTAATATGTATTTTTTGTCGGGTGTTGTTCTTCCATTTTAAAATGGTGAATTCTGTATCAGATGAATCAGAATTATAATTAATTAAAAAGTAGTAGTTAAAAACTAATGTTTGCATTAGAATTTTTTATTAGCATATAACTAGTATATAGCAGAATAGTGGATATATATATATATATATATATATATATATATAAAATTTTGTGATTTTGTCTATAAAAAAAAGAATTTAAATACATAGTTTAAATTCTTTATACCTTTGAAATAACTTAATTAAGATCTGTCAGTTATGTAACTTTATAAATAACTGAATAATCTGATTAAGTTTTAATTACTTATTTTATTGTTTTCTAGAGTTTATGGATTGAACGAACAACACTGACAATTGCATCTCAGCTACCAGGAATTTTGAGGTGGTTTGAAGTTGTTGAATGGCATGTGGTTGAACTTTCACCTATAACTCATGCATGTGAAACTGTCGAGCATATGAACAAAGAGCTTCGCAAACTCATTGCCAAATA
>KK115465.1:698253-729102 GCA_000611955.2 Stegodyphus mimosarum
GCGTTCGATTAGTCCACTTAGTATGAGACTCCAAGGAGTGATTGAAGCTGCAGTGAATGGTGGAATAGCCAAATATCAAGAGGCTTTTTTTACACTGGAATTTAGTCTGCAAAATCCTGAAGAAACACACAAAATTATCAAATTAAAATCGTTGATTCTTGAAAAAGTGTGTGGATTTTTAATCCCCTTTTTATTTTTCATAATTGATAAATAATGTTAGATTATTTAACGCTTAATTTCTGTTGATAACATTTGCAAACCAAGTTGAAGGTTATAATGTATCCAAATATATTTTTAGTTTACAAAATTTTTGCACAAGTTTGATTTGACATTAAATTGCAGTGGAAAATCGAAGCTAAAATGTTGAGTTATATTATAAATATTTTTAAGATATTATTTCAGATGCTTACTTAAGTACAGTAAAATTCCAGTAATCCATCATTCCTTTCATTGACATTCCTGCCATAAAATGCCACTGTTAATATTTCATTAAGCAGTATTCAGAAAGGCTCAGCACAGTTATTTTGCATCTTTTTATCATTTTTTGCAGATCTTGTATTTAAAACTACACTTTTATTAATTGTTGGCTTTCTTTATTTAATCAATGTTTTCAAAACTATATACAAAAATATTGATAAGGTAATAAAACTGAAAAATTTGTGCTACGTAATTTTAATCTAACCTGTTGATCAAATCATTCAGAACTTTAAAATATAGAAATTTAAGTTCAGATTTTTTTAACACTTATTTTAGTGTCAAATACTTCTTAATTAAATTCAATACAAAAGATTCAATTTTCATGAGTGTTATTTCTTAGAAACATGTAAACAAGTAGATGTTACGCTTGATGAAAATTGTGGTCAATACCATGGGAAAAAAAATTCTATCAAACATGGCAAAAATATTCATGATCCTGTGACCAGTCACGGTCACTCACAATGAGTTATTGAAAACAACTGGAAGTTTTCTTTTGAATCGTACATTAATTGTGCTTTCAGAAAGCAACATTATATATAATTTTAATCTGATAATTTAGCATTGGAAATGTTCTGAATATGCCAGAATACCAGACTTCTGCTGTATTTGTTTTGAAATACTGCATTTTCAGCTAGAAAACATATTTCTAATTGCATTTGATATATTCATTTAGTAAAATTCATTCATCTGAAATAAGGCCACCATTTGTGATGAAATGTTACTAAATGCTGTTAATGATTAAGATTCTGAATAATGTTAGTTTCCTATACTCTGTATTGTAAATGAATATGTTGCCTGTGTGATATTTTCTTTATTTTCCTCATGTATAACTTGTGTTTTTATCTGAAATTTATAATATTTAGGTGGAAATGAGCATGCAACATAATATGGCCCAGCTTCCTTTCAAAAATCCTCCATAAAAGTTTCTTGTAAGCCTGGCTGCTCTGAACATCTGTCTCATAAATTAATGAATGAACCAAAAAAAGAAAAAGAAAAAAAGCTTACAAAAAATCAATTACATGCATGATTGATTCAAATTAGTTGGCTTTGTTAAACATGTGATAATTATACACGACTATATCTATTATGATGAATTCTGATTCATAAAAATTTAACTTGAATTCGATTATTAAAGGTTGCTTAGATCAGTAATTGAAAAACGTAGTTTCCTTTTATCTTCTTGTAATTATTTCTAAATTAGTAATTATTTCTAAATTAGTAGTGTGGTTGATAACTGTATTAAGCAGACTTCAATCATTATTTATATCATTTTAGTACCTCCTGGTAAGATAAATTGAGCCTTTTTTTTAAATGATTCATGGTACATTTTTATCAGTTGAGATTAATTTTATTTTAATAATAAATTAGTATTATTAAATACAGTATAATATGGTGTAACTAAATTTACTGTGAAAAACAGTTTTTATTCTACAGAATGATATTGCAGAATATTATTATATGGGCTTGGTTAGAAAAAGGCTTTGGATTTATGTTCATCATTAGAAATTGATTCATTTTCATTTACAGTATGCCTTAATATGATTATAAAAACATTAGAAAATTCACTTAGAAATATTAAAAAATTATAAGCAGTTAACATAAATAATTGAAAATGAAAATAAAATTAAAATTAAGTTATGTTCATGGAAACTCAAAAAGGAACAATTTAGAAAAAAATTTACCAGAATGTAATTAATACTTTTTGTCACATACATTGTTAAGCAAGTTAAGCAAATTGAACCAAAGTAATATTTTAATAATTCTTCGAATGAATATATCTGGTGGTAATGAAAGTTTCTGCCATAAAGCATTCTTAATAAAGTTAGAAAAAAGAACATGCAAGCAGTATCTTTAGTGCAGGTAGTAATCACCACTCAAATTTATGATTTTCTGCCAACATTTTGGTAGTTTTTCAAAGCATTTGGACCAGAAACTTGTTGGCCGCGAGTTCAAAAAACAGATCAACCCATTTTGGATGTGCTGTGAAGAACAGAAAATAGCACCAGGAAGATGTAGCTTCAGGTGTAAAAAAAAGGTAGAAGTCTGAAGGAGCAATGTCGGGACTGTATGGTGTATGTGGTAAAAGATCCCATTTGAGTCCATACAGAGTCCAACTGGTGAATGCAGACTCATGTGGTCTTGCATTACCTTGATGGAACACTACCTTTTCTCACTGAAACTCAGTTTGACGTTTTTCCTTGATAGCAGCATCAACATGGACTAGCATCATGCTGTACACCTTATTGTTGAGAGTTTTACTTTTTCAAGATATTCTTTGTGAATAATACCATGGCAATCCCATTAGATATGGTGAATGATCTTTTGTTAGTCAAATTGTGCTTTGCAACACTGCCGATGGGATCACTGGGTGCAGACCAAACCCAGTTTTTGGCTTGTGTTGTTGAAACAAATTCACTTGCTGTTGTAAGTGATGATCTTATCCAGAATTTTGTCTTTGCATTGATATTTGAGAATATTAGTGTAGGCTCAATCACATCTGTATTTATCTGCTTCAGTCAGCTCATGCAACACCCAATGATTGAGGTTGTTTGTCAAGTTTGTGCAGTGCATAGTGCAACTAATGGACAAGGCACTAACTCCTTAGCAAGCTCTTGAGTGATTGCATACTGATCTTCTTCAGCAAGTTCTCACAGGCAGGCCTCATCAACATCAATAGGTAGGACAGAATGCCCTGCTTTTTGAATGTCACAGTCCTTGTTTCTGACCTTTTGGTACCTTTGGTCCTTGTTTTTGACCTAAACCTTCACAGTGTCGTATGATACAACATGAGTACCTAAAGCTGTAGACATGATTTGGTGACATTCTGTAGCTGACTTTTTGCAACAGAACTGGAAGTAAATGATAGTTCCATTTCAGACACTGTGTATTTAATGATATTTTTTTTACAAATTTCACAACACAGTGTTCTAAAGCAAGTCTGTTTCTTTCAAATGCCAAAAATTATTTGATAAAATATGATTAAACATGCCAGCATGAACTATTTGCATAGATGATATTTGTGGTGGTGGGAAACTTTCGTTAAAATCTGATATTTGTATCCATTTTAAAACTAAGTTGTAACTTAGGATATCTCTGTTTAAGTGTGTGATCTTTTTTATTTATTTATTATAAAAGTTGTAATTGCTCTGAGAATCTTATAGTATTAAATGTTACCTATGTTCTTTGTTAATGAGAAGTCCAATCACATATTTAATTTTATCCATTCTTAATAAGACTTGTTTTTTCTTCGATGTTTTCAAGGTTAAACTGCCTTAGCGTCAAGATAATTGGGGGGGAAGACCAAGGAAACATTTATTACCTCTTGCATTTTACTGTAGCAAAGTCAATCATTCTGTTATTATCTGTATGTATAGTATTATTTTACTACAAATAGAAGTTAGATGACAAAATTGCAAATAGAAGTTTGTGGTGATTATTAAAATCTAAGTAGTTTATAACTTTTAGTTCTGTGTATACTTCTTCCTTTTTATTATTGATTTGTGTACTTGAAAATTGTTTTTATTATTTTGCTAAAATTTTAGCGCTTTATTATATTTTGAAGATATATTTTATTCAGTGTAATGTAAATGACAGGGGTTTTTTTTTGTTAATAGAAACATTTCATCACATATTGAATGGCAGCAGTCTTCTGTTTGTAATAACATGACAAGTGTGTAGATAATAAACAGCACTAGTGTATTATTTTCAACTAGAAATTGTTATAGGAGTTAGATTGTGATTAGGAGGCTCAAATTATTAGCTTTTAGTCCAGAAGGGCTATTAATTTCATTCTGCCATTTTGTGTTGATACGCTTTTCAAACTGTTGCCACTAAATATTACAGCCCTGTTTTATATTTAAAGAAATTAAATAATGAAGAATCTGAATAAATGTGTGTATGTTTCTCGCATTGTGATAAAACAATGGTACTTAGAGCCATCAAATTTTGAATAATGTAATCCTCTGCCAAATATGGACATCTAAAGCCCTGATTTGGAATTTGTTTTATTATTTATTTCATATTTTGTTAGACATTAAAGAATTTTTGATTAATAAACTAAATGATTTCAAAACAAGAAATTGCAACAGTGTGCTAAAAAAAAAAATACCTCTAGGACACGAGACTGTGTATCGGAAATTCTAAAGATATGCTCATTTAAAAATTATTTTGCGATATTGCTGTTGAATTGAATGCTATGGTTTAAGTGTGAAGAACATGGTATTTAATAAATAAAGGTAATACACAAAATGTCAAAAAACGCCCCCTTGGGCATAATGTAAAATCTGAAAGATTTTGGATTAAAAAAATTTTTTCTTTTATTATATTCCTGTTGATTTTATAAACAGCAGCTTTTGGAATAAAGAGGTTATTTTTGGCATTCTTTTTCAATAATTTGTATTTACTTTTTACAGGTTCAGATATTAGAAGGTGGCTTATCACTGCATGGGAGGTTGGCACCTCCTGAAGTGATACCTTTGCACCGGCGTCTCGTTGACCGTTTTTCTGTGATGAAGCAATCTATAAGAGAGGTTGACTCTCCCAACTTAACATCCCGATTTCCTATCAACAGGCGTGGTGATTTGCCTCCCCCTCCTTGCAATGAAAATGTAGAATACAGACGCCCATCAATTTTAAAGTATGTTAGTTTTCTAATCATTTATTAATTTATTTGAATCTGAAATTTTCATTTTGGGCAATATAATTGTTAAGAGTATTTTATTTCCATTGATGAAATAATGTATTTGCATTTGAAATGATAATCCATAAGATGCAATGAAAATATATGACACATGTATCATTGGAAAGTGACATCTAATTTACTTATCAAAAAAAGATCTTAATCTGTATATTGCCTAAAATAAAACAAGCAAAATTTGCCAAAGAAGTACATGGCTAGTGAAAAAAGAGATTTTATTTATTTATCACTGGCTCTAATAAAATTAAATATTTAAATTTATTTTATACTTTATTATGCATTTTTAAATGAATACTGGAAATGTATTGTTTACTTATATTTTATATGCTTGTGGTTGTATGTCCCTATTTGTAGAATGTCCGTATCTGTAGATGTTTCTGTTTCTGTAGACTTATTCATTACATTAAATTTGTCCAAAATTTATATGTGTTTTTTACATTTAAATTGCAATAATAAAAAGAAATTTTCCTGTTTTAATAGTAAGAATAATAGTAACTTTTTATAACAAATTCATTTTTGCTAATAATAATCACTTTTCTGAAATTTGTCATATCAGCATCATTCCTACTACTTGTAGGCAGAATGCTATATATAGCAAATTATTTAAAAGCAGCTTTTTAATTTTTTATATTATACTCTTTTTAAGTATGTCTTAACAATTGAAAATAACATGGTAGTCTGTGGTTCCCCTTCCCCCTTTTTTTGTTAGATATCATCAAAAGTGATTAAGAAATGTTTCCTAAATGAAAACAATTTCACCTGTGTGAGTTAAATAAATAAAAGGAAAATGATAATATAAGATGATGATATGAAATGATGTACCTCTAACTACATAATGAAGTAAATTCCACAAATCTGTGATAAGAGCAGAAGGTACATCTACTCAGGAAATGTGGGAGTCCTCAACTTGAGCATGCAGGGTCTTGGGTTCGAGAACACCTAGTGTGAAAGCTGAGCTTTTTTTATTCTAATTTCCAAAAAAAAAAAGAAAAAAAAAGAAAAGAAAAAGAAAAAAATATTGGATGATGCAAGTGCAGCTGTTATTGTAGAATATATTAAGTATTTTTTGTACATGTTGTTGACGTCAAAAACTGATTCTTGTTTAGCTAAAATGGTCATTTTATTATATGTGGGTTGTGAGTACGCTAAGTAGCTTTCTCTGTTTTACTTTTTGACTTTTCACTTCAATTGAATATCTGAGTGCTATGAATGTAGAATATAAGAGTTGTTTACTTTCAGGGATTAAAAAAATCGTGTTTCTCTTGATAATCTGCATATCTAGAGCCAAAAAGTTGTGCAAATAATAGACCTTCTAAATTTCTAAGATCTAATACATTTTCTAAATTTTGTTTACATTTTAATTTATGCATTAAATTTTGATTATTTACAAACAAATATTTCATACGAAACATATTTTTATACCTTAAGAATTAAATATCCAGCATGCAACTAACTGGAATGCTCAAGTAAGGGGGATTTTGTAGAATTTTAGAAAAAAAAATCAAGCTCAAAAGAATTAGAATTTCCTCAAAAGAATTAGTAAAGGAGAGATTTTAGAGCTTGTAATACTATTAACACATCGTTCCCAAACAATGTGGTTTACTGTCAGTAATAAATAAGCATGATGTGACCACACAATTGTATGAAGTTAATTTTTGTTTAAAGTGCAGTGAATTAAATTACTGCAGTCAAATTAAATTATTCTCGATAAGCCAGTGTAATTTTTGTAAAGAAGGGTATAAGTTTTATATTTTCTCTCTCATTTTGAAAAAATTATTGATGTTTCGAATTGCATGGAATAGAGTATTTTCAAAGTTACAGTATCTAGGCATAAAAAAAAAGCCATAATATACGACTTTAAAAACAAATAAGCAATGGCAATGTAATGAGGAAAATTATAAAAAGTTTATTTAAGTTTTTTTAACATAATAAAGAGCAAACTGCTTGATTAAACTTCCGCTGGAGTCATTTTCAACACCTCTGCCAATTTTTTATGTTCAGTGGGATTTCATCTTAGGGTAAGATTTACTTTCATGTTTAAGGCCTGCAAAATGCATGGCTTTTATGGAATGTGTTTTTTTTTTTTTTTTAATCTTGCATAATTTTAAATATAGGCTTTTGATATTCAATTTGCTAAGAAATAAGGTGATTATTTTTTTAATTTTAGAACAGAAAAGTTTCTTATGTATTTGGCTTTTCTAACATGAATTCCATTTTTTATATTCTCAACTATCCAGAAATTTCATATGTATGGAGTTCAGCAATTCTTGAGTCTTTTGGATTGTCGAGCTTTTAGTATACTTAATCAAGAGTTATTGAGTACAAAAAATTTTTATATTTTGAATATTGTTATATTTGGTTGTTTAAATAAATTATAAATATGTTTTTAATATCGTGTTTGATTAATGTAAATTTAATATAAACATATCATGATATAATATTAATTAGTAAAATAATTATTACAATTAATTAAAATTTAATTAATTATTAAATTTGTCAAAATTTAATTCTTTGAAATACAATTATGAATAAGATAACAACATTCGTGCAAAGGAAAAATATAGTGAAGAATGAAAAGGGATAAATGGTGCAGTATTTAGAGAAAGTAAAGACCTGTTTTCTAAAAATGTGTCAAAATAAATGTAAAGATATTATAAATCCACCAGAGAAATAATGTGAATATAAAGTAGGATAACAAGAAAAATATTATAACCCTCAGATATTTCATAATAGTATTTTTGTCATTATTTTAGTACTCCTTTACCTCCTTTGCCGTGTGACTCCAAGAAGCCTGTTACAGAACCGTGTGGCAGCAATCGATCTTCATCATCTGGTTCTAGTATATATGGTCACTTCTTCCCTGAAGGTTCTGATGAAGAAGAAATTTACACTCATCCAAATGACAAGAATACTGAAGTACCTGCTAACATTCCAATATCTCCACTTTCTGCTGTATTACAGCCTCCACCTCTACCTAATAGGCCTCGATCTGTAGCATTGACTTCATCTTCAGAATCCAAGGTTTAACGTTTTTTCTTTAATTTTTTTTAATTGCTTATTATCTGGGTCAGTCAAACTTTGTTGACTTAAAGAAACCCTAACACTATAATTTTCTTTTTTGGAACTCCTGAAACTGTAATTTGTGTGTGTGTGTGTGTGTGTGTGTGTGTGAGAGTGTGTGTGCGTGTGTGTGTGTGCGTGTGTGCGAACATTTAAAACCTTAATTTTTTTTTATTGGAACCCTTAACCACCCTCAAAAAAATATTGAAAACATATAAATGCTATTTACCTTATATAGAAAGTAAGAAACTCATTATTTCACTGCAGTTTTAACTTCACATTATTTTGTATAGCAATAGCTTATTTCTTTTCTTTTCTCCACCAAGTAGGACAGCCGGTCTGCTTAGGAAAGCTGAACAATAAAAGTGTTGTTTAATTATTTTAGATATTTATAATTTCTGATGATATTAAAAAAGTTCTTTGGAATTTTGATTTTGGTTTCGTAATTACGTACAGAAGCTGTTTAAAACCTCTAGCTTATGTGTAGTACAATTTAAAGATTCACTGATATGAACTGATATAATAGTTTAATATAATATTTCTGATTTGTATTCATTAATGCATTTGGTTTTGTAATGTATTGTAGATGCATTATGCTTATTATGTATTTCAGATGATATACATCTATTTGATTAAATAACAATAATTGTTTTAGTTGATTAGCATTGATAGATTTATATTGTCATCATTCAATTAACATGTAATGAATAAATATGTTGATATGCTTGGGATGATTTACTGTTTTAATTTTTCTATGTGGATACCATTAATATTGGGTTGTCTGGAAATTTCATGCCGATTTTTGGTAGGTGGTGTAAGGACAAGTCTGAATATATCAGAACGACTAAAAACAAATAATGTGCACATATCATAAAGGATGGTACTTTGGGCATATTTGGGAAAAACTTTCATTATGATACATTAATTTTTGCCAGATTTATATGCTTTTGAAATGGAAGAAACCAAAGTTAATTTTAGGTGCAATGAGAAGACACCAGTTTTGAAGCAAGTTTTAAAGGGGATAAAAAATGAATCGTTTATAGTAATAAATAGATCTTGGGGAAAGTGGAATGAACGTAAATACCGGTCTTCATCCATAGAAAGTCATGCTGTACATTTGGTTGGATTGGAAAGGGACCCCATTTAATGAGCTTGTACCAAACAATGAGGCAATAAATTCAAAGAAGTATTGTTCCCAGTTAAGAAAATTAAAGACAACAGTTCTGTAAAATCAACCAGAAACAGCGAATTGGAAAGGCGTTGTGCTTCAACAGGACAATCCACAGCATCCCATGTCTTTGATAACTCGACAAAAGTTGTTGGAACTTGTTTGGATGTTCTACCCCATACACCATATTCACTAGACATCATACCCTCTGATTTCAGCCTGTTTTGATCATTACAAATTTTCCGTAATGGGAAAAAACTTCAACTCCTTGGTCAAGGTAAAAAATCATGTAGAAAGGTTTTTGCTGAAAACCCTAGAGATTCTAGAAAGATGGAATTTTCAGTCTGCCTGAAAGATAGAGAAGGGTTGTGGAACACAATGGCACCTATGTAACTTTCTAAATATGTACTAAAATTTAATCCTCCATTTCAATTTTCCTTTGAAATTGCCATGAACTTTCAGAACAACCCAATATTATGCATTTGAATATGCAGTGCATTAAAAGCTTCATTTTGGTAGTACATTTATTTATTATTAGAAAAGGACAATATGTATCCATTATAATTTTCGTATAAAAGTATAAGCATTGCTTTTGTAGCCTAAGAATTTTTTTTTAGAAAAAGATTATGAATTGGAATCACTGGAAAAATTATAATCATAAAAATGAAATAAAATATAACTGTAAAATTTAAATATAATCAAATTAATAAAGCGATCATATTTTGTTTCAAAACATTTATCAAATAAAACTGCGAAAGAATTATTTATGAAATTCAGTAATATGTGCTTATATTAGAAAATATTATCCTTATCTTACAGCTTAGTAACATCTAGAAAAGTTTTTAATTTTCAAGTTTAGAAACTAGTATGCTTGTTTGTTTTTGAATATATTTATTAGAGTAAACTGTTTATTGAATTAAAATATTTGTTTATAAGCTATCAAAACACTGTTTACATGATTTTTTAATGTAAAAACATGTTTTAATATAGGCTCTTAATAGATAATAAAATCTTAGTTTGATGTTATTGCATGTTTTGATAATAGGTTTATTTTGCTTTGAAAAGTTATAATATTGATGCTTTTATGTATCAGATCTCTAATGATAGACCTCGGCCACAAACTTCACCTCCAAGGGATACTGGAGAAGACTATTCTCACCCCCGTGGCTATCCTTTTAATCGACTTGTGAGCCCAAATGTACCTGTGAAATGGTTGCAAACTCCAGATGGTATTTCTGATAAAATACTCTCTTCTCTTAGTCCGGGCAGCAGTCCAAAGGGGTCTGCTCGAAATAGCTGGTCAGAGCAAAGTTTATTACAAGATGAGGCACCTCCTTTACCTCCCAGAGGTAAATCCTTAACTTACTTGTTAGTTTATAATTTGTCTTTATTGCAGTGTGTTACAATATTTTTTCCTAAGTTAGATAGCTTTTAGTAATATATAATAAACCTTTAAAAGAATCTTGATTATTTACTGCCTTTCCAAAAAATGTCTTTTATTTGCACTTTAATTGCCTCAGAGAGTAGTACTAAATTTAATGTATTTGAAATGTTGCTAAATGTGTTAATATTATGAGATGTTCTTTGAAATGTTTTGCTCTTTTTAAAAGCATATTCAACATTGCAATATTGAACTTCAGGGCACCATTCATATTTTTTCCCCTTGTAGATATACTGAAAAAACAGTGATAAAATTTGAAAAAAATGCAAAAAACATTTAGAATGTCATGAATATGTAAATATTAATGTTTATAACTTGCTATGAAATATGAACTTCATGCTGACTTTATAACTTTATAACTTGCTATGAAATATGAACTTGTTACTATTTTTATCCACTATTCTCTCTTCAACTTGGAAAGTAATCTTTTAAATAATAAGTATGAAGAAATGCATAAAAACAGATTAATATTTTATAAACTGATTATACTTAAATTCTGTTTTGACTGATCTTTATCAAAAGTATTTATTGAAATTACTGTATTCTGCTAAAAATTGATGTAATTTTTAAAATGCATGTTTCAGATTGCAAAATGTTAAAAGGTATGTTGTTCTAAATTGCTGCATTTGAAGAAAAAAACTGCTGTAAGTGTCAAGTTGAAAATACATTTTACAATAAAATTACCTTAAGTGAAAAATAAGCAGATGTGTTTGTGTAGAATATGGATGGTATATGTATATATGAGAATGCAAACAGAACCGTGCATCTTAATTTTGTGTATATTTTATTTATAAAATATTAGATAATCTTACACAGATTTTCAGATATGGAGCAACTGATGAAGTCAGCATGAAGTTTTAAACTCTCAGATTTTATGAGGTCATCATGAAAATTTTTTATCCATTAAATTATCTTAGATTTTTTTAAGTTAAATTCATTAAACGTGAAAGAAAAAATTATGAAATAGAATCACCAGAGGCGTATAATTATAAAGATGACATAAAGAATGCAACTATAAAATTGCATCTTTCCATAATTCCCTCAGGTTTAATGAATTTAAATTGAATTAATACATAAATTCATTAATTCAGACCTGCTATAAAGCTTTCAAATAGACTTTAGTGTATTATCTTTGTATATTAATTATATTATTATAATATCAATTATAAAGCTTATAAATTGCTTTTTAACATGTGACTAACATACTTTGCCATATGACATGCTATCTAATTCTGTATTCATTTTTAATTTGTTCTTTGAAAATTACTGTGATCTCAGTTTTTGCTATTTCTTTACTTATGACAGACTATTTCTATCTGTTTCTTAAATTAGAATTTTTAATTAAATTAATGGGAAGTATTTTTAATTCAAAAGGTAATGAGAAAAGAATGGTATCATCATGGACTGGAGCACCTCAAAATGAAGAGTCAAAACCAGCTCTTCCACGAAGATTAATAAAAAAGGCAAGTATTTTTTTACTTATTTTTCTTCATGTGCATACATAAAAATTATATTTTTGATATTTCAAATAAGAATTTATAGCTGTTATAGTTGAATGAAACAGACCTTAAATTTTAAGATTAAACTATTTGATTAGAAATATGCACTTTTATAGCTAGTAAATATAATTTGATGGGTATATGTCATAAATTTAAGAATAGACCTCTCCACCTTTAAAAAGCAGATTATCTGAGTTACATTCAATATTTTGAAGCTAGAATAAGTATTATAAACTCTGTTAAAAAAAACATACATATCCAGAAAGAATTGAACCACCATTACGGAACTCAGCAGTAGTATAGTGTTCAAGTAGATAAACAAATGATAAAAAAACTGGGGTGAAAAACACATTCCATTTACAAGTAGCAATAGAAAGAATGTGAAAATCAGTATTTGACAAAGCCACCCCTGGCAGCCGTACAAGCCAATACTTTTTTGGGTATGGAGTCTAATAAATTGCCAGTGTCCCTTTGCAGTAGATTGTGCCACAAGTGGAGCAACTGCTCAACAAGTTAGGGCATATTGGATTGTGGCTGAATTTGCCTGCCCAGCATGTCCGAAACGTGTTCGATAGGTGACAGGTTTGGAGATCTGGAAAGCTAATCGAGCACATAGATGTTGTGTTGTAATATATTATGACATTGATGAGAAGGACATCTTTCATCGAAGATATTGTTGGTTAAGTCATGCTGTATGTGGCTGAGTATTGTTCTGCTAGAAAACAGAACCTGGATAATCCTCCTAGTAGAGGCAGTATGCTCAGCTGCAAAATGTCATCAGCGTACCTGCAAGCAGTTGGAGTAGCTTGCAGTTGACTAATAGTCAATGGTTGTCCCAGCTGACTGCTCCCCATATTATCATACCTTTTGTTCTGACTGTGTGCTGCTTGGTAACAAATGGTACATTGGACTGCTTACCTCTCCGTCTCTAGACATGTATGCGGCAGTCATCAGCATTGAGAGCAAAGCATGATTTGTCACTGAAGATCACATTTCTCCAGTTCAATAATGTCCAGCTTGAGCGAGAGCAACACTGCTTATGGTGAAGTGCCAATGGCAAGCATCTTAATGGACATAAGTGATCTGAGCCCAACATCACCTAGCCTTTAAATTTATATCCCTGGATATCCTAGGATCCTTGGGAGTTGGTAAATGACATTGAATTGATGATTGTTTAACTGTTGATGTGGACATTGCAGCTCTTCTAATTGCATGATCATTTTGCACATTGGTAGCCCAGGGACGTCCTGAGCCACTAGTTCCAACAACAGACAACGAATATATCACTTCAACCAATATGCTGACCGATCCGCTTGTTTGTCTAACTGGCCTCTTTTAGCCTTATGATGTAACCTCTCTCAAATTCGATCGTTGGGATCCTGAATCCAAGAGAATCCTAATTTTTCTCTCTTGATTTTTAATTAGAACACATAAAGTTTGCAAATAAACTTTCTCATTTTTATTATTAAAAAGGGAAACATCCAAGTTAGAGTCATTTTGTTTTACGGAACTAACATTCTGAGAATGCATAAGTTTTATATGATCGCAACTGCAATGTACAATTTGCCTCTTTTTATTTAAGCTCATAGTTTCAGCTTTAAAACACTTAGCACTCATATGAGGCCACAGAGTATGCTAACATTTTGCTTAGCTTTACTGATTTCATTTGTACTTACCAGCGCGACAGCTGTTGCTAAATCTGAATTACCTGAGATAACATTTTTATTAACATGTTTAATAGAATGAGTAAATCCTGATTGAGCTAATCGAATCATTTCTTCTGATTCTACTTCATGCCTTAAATTTTTCAAGAGTTCTTTCAGAATTATTTTCCTGTTCTTGTTCGGAAGTTTGACTCCTCTCCCAGGCATGTAGAATATTCTCAGGAAGGCACAACTCTACTAAAGGTCCCAATAAATCAGCAAACTTTTCCTTGTTGTGTCCTAAGCTTTCCAGCGCTTGTAATTTACTTTCTATACTATCGTAAAGTACTCCTAAGTCGGACACCGTTCTGCCTGTTGTAGCATTCTTCTTAACAAGCCCAAGTAAATCTTGTATGTAAATCTGCAGAAGGTCTTCGCTACCAAATCTTTCCTTCACCTGCTTAATAGCTTTGGCATAATTGGCGGCGGTAACAGGGAAACTGTTCAAAAGCTGAGCTGCCTTGGAGCCAGATACTGCACTCTGCATTAAGTACAAAAATTTATCTTCCGGAATAATGTCTGTATCTTCGTGAATTTTGGAGAATTGGCTCCAAAAGCCTAAAAATTCGCTTGCATCTCCAGAGAAATTTTTCAGTTCAAGTTTAGGAAGTTTGAACTTCCTGTTTTTATTTTCTTTAGCATCCAAAATCGAAACTGAAGCAATATGTGTAGTATCATTCATCAAATTCTTTTTATTTTGAAGTTTTAAGTCCAATTTTATTTGAAGTTTCACCTTTAAAGCTATAAGGGAATCTCTGTATCCTTCAGCCGTATTAAATTCATTCTCAAAATCAGCTTCCTTGGTTTGCTCTAAGACACTACTTTGAGTACTGTGCAAGCATTCAGGTTTGTCAATCAGTTGCCCCAACAACACTTGCAATATCTCAGGACCGGTATAAGTAGGCAATTCTTCTTCTACAATCTTCATAGTTAGCATAAACAAAGTATGTTCACTTTTATGTTTTGCTTTTAACAATTCCATTTTTAACAAAACCTCTAAATCAAAACTACTTGAAATCACACAAACGTCCTGTCAAACGGAGACCATTATTTTATGTTGAAACTAAATAATATTTGCATAATCCGAGTTCAGAAAACAAAACATTTATTCTATGTATGCTTAAAGAAAGAACGTTCTGAAACAACATGTTTCATCTGCACAATCAACTGATGCTCTCACTTAAAAGCATTATGCCATCTAACTTGGCACACATCCAAAAGAACAAATCTTTTGAAAAATACATAATAATAGTAAAAATAGTAATAATAAAATTCTTATTTCAAAAGAAACAATATTGTCTTGATTATGCAACAGTAGGTAACCAGGATCCTTAAAAAGGAAGTAATAGCATTTGAAATAATAATACTAAGACATAAAATACTACTCCAAAGTCAATCATTTTCATATCTTGATCCCTAGGATTAAAATTACGAAAAGATATCTCTATGTCAGTGCAAGAATAGGTGACTAGAAAATCATTGTTCATGTAAAATAACCTGTATTCAGAAGTTCTAAAATTTTTATGAAATCTTGTTTTTTTGTGTATTAAGCAAAATATTTGAAAGTGTCATTCACATAGAATTTATTTTTTTCCACCCCTAGACCTCAATTCCTGCAATGACACCTCCACCAAAGGATATACATGTGCCAATACTTTGTGATTCTCAAGAAATTCCTTCTCCACTTTTAACACCGGTTGCTACAACTCCAAGCCCTATTTCAGAATCAGCACTCCAACAGGAAGTGGACAATGCGCCTCCTCCACTTCCCAATAAAAGAACCACTGTTGGCAGCAGCAGCAATCCTGCATCACTTTCAGCTTCTCCTAACCAATCTCCAGTTAGGACTCCAGAATCATTGATCCGAAGTCATTCAATACCTATTGGAGTGATGCCTCTGATTCCACAAGAAAGTGGCTTAGATGAGGATGAGATTTTGAACGATAGAGATGATTCCAGTAGCATGTAAATTTCAAGTGTCATTGCTTAATTTTTAGGATCCAGTGCTTTCTTACATGCTTGAAATGTTTTGAAACCACTCTGCAGTGGAAATGAATAGTAAAGAAGCAGTGCTGATGATAATTTGGAATTCAGAGGGCTGGGTTCACCTCAAAGCACAATTAACTTATTGCTGAAATCTTGGTATACAAAGACAGTCCCAAATTCTGTAACTTGGTACATTTGCAGGACTCTAGTCTATATTCTTTGTATGCAACTTCCTTATTCTTTTTTCACATGCAGCTGCTATATTTTCTATTTAATCAAGAAATTTCGAGTATTTAGTTACTATGTATTTTATAGCTTTTTGTGTATTTTTGAAGTTTGTCCTTTCAGAGTATAAAAGTAGCTTAGAATGCATATAAATTCCTTACAAATATTCAGATACCAGAGAAGGAAAGGGTTCTTTTTTCTATATTTTGTATAAATTGTGATGGTAATGACATACTGTTAGGGAACAAGGGCTGTCATATCCCCCCCCTTTTCTCATTAGGCTGTTTTTTTTTTTATTTTTTATTTATTTTTTTTTGTGTGTGGTTGTGTGTGTGTGTGTCTCACTTAAAAACTCAGCAATTTTTTTTCAGTTTGGGGAAATCTTGTAATAATTTCTAAGAATTATCAAATTATATGTATTGCCTTTTTATTTCTATGCCATGCTTATCCTTTTAGAATTAAATAGTAATACATATACTCTTATTAAACACTGTATTCTTAAAATATATTAGCATATAAATTCTTAATTTCTGTAAAGGACAAACTTCACAATCATCTGCTATATTTTAAATATTTCAAGAGCTTTATGTTGTATACTAAGGAAGAACACATTTGAATATGTACTTGTTTTAATTGTCTAGTCATACTTAATGACAGCTATTAAAAACTTCAAATTAATCATGCATTAAATATAAATCTGCTGCAATTTTTCAGAGAGCCTCAATTAGAAGAAACTGTGAACTTTGAATTACTAATTCAAAAGACTTTCTTCATATGTGAGTGGCCAGTTCATGTGGAAATTCATTATCTGAGAATTGTATTTGGTTTTAAAATTTAATTTTTTAATAATTTTATCTGTTAGTATGATCCTAATTTTAATCAGAACTACGTATGATCTTAAGTGTATTTTAAATTCATCTCATAAAATTATATGGAAGGTAAGCCGATGATTTGAGTGCTTCTTTGGGAATATATTAATTTGTTTGTATATAATATCATTACAGATAATGTGAACTTGATATACGTAGTAAATGATGATATGATAGTAAAATTTCTCCCTTTTGCTAATATACAAAATCAGTTGTAAGGAAATGATGGAAATTCATTCAAAATAATTTTTTGTTATGTTATATAATTTTCATATGTTATTTAAAGATCAGTGAATATTATATTTAAGATTTTGATATCATATTTTCTTATAGATCTTATATTCAATCTTTCAATGCAAAACATTCCTCTATTCATATATATTTTTTATAGCTTTGATTCTTATTTGGAATTACAGGGTTTATTAATTTGTAATCATGAGATCTGGTTTTTCAGTCTGAAGTTTCATAAATTATTGTATATATTGGCTCAAAATCATTTAATACCTCAGACTGCTTCCTTTATATCCCGAAAATATGATGTAGTAATATTCTTCCACCCCCTAAAAAGAGGAAAAAAAAATAGCAGTTGAAAGGGATAAAAGGGTTTAGTTGTATATTCAGGTAATTGTGTTGATTGAAGAATTAAATTAAGATGTTTTTTAGTGTAAACTGTTGTTTTCTTTTCCCCTTTTATTAAAATTAAATGTATCTATATGTTCAGAAAACAATTGTTGTATTTGGACCAATGTTTTACACATTTTTTCCTTCTTTTTTATGTTGTAATGCAAAAATTTATTTTCATTAGACTAATTTCCTTAAATATCAATAATAGTCACTTTTAAAGCATTCACGTATTTCTTTTATTCAAGGGGACGTGTGAAAATTTTCTAGTTTTTTAATTCAAATCTAGATAGAAAAATAATCATTTTGCTGTAATTTATCATTTGGTTAAAAATGTGTTTTTTAATAAAACATTTTAAAATGAACTTTAAGAATAAATGTTACAATAGTTTGTTGTCACATGTAATACACATGTTGTTATTTTTTATTACATTATTCTGTTATCTGCTGTTTGTTAATTTTATCAAAATTTTCAACTGTGTAATGGACTATAGGCATATACATGACAATTTTTAAGTCTCACAATAACTGTAACAGTTCATTTCCTATATATTTGTTTTGTTATTTTGTGCATGTAAGTACTTGTTATAATAAATAGCAGCTTGAAGACATAATGTCTTGTTGCTTTTATACTGTATATTGTAAAGTTCAAAGCTATGAGTGACTTTTCAGATGCAAAGACTTAAGTGCCAAAGGTATAATTTAACTGCAAAATATTTTGTTCTTCTGATTATTTCATAAATATTTCTTCTTTGATTTTTGCCCTTTGGCAAAACTTTATATGATATTATTCTGTATTACATCTAAGAGGAGTTCTGAAATAACTGCAGGGTTCTTAAATTTTACTTTTTCTTACTTTGTTTACATTTTAAAAAATTGTGATAAATGTTTCTGTATGTTTGTGTGTGTATGTCTGTGTATGTATATAATGTGTCTTCTTTATGATTACATGATTTAATGAAAAGAGAATGCAGGAATTTAATAAATTTTCATGCTTTATGAAATTTTATTTAAAAAATTTTTATTTTTAAAATTCTAATTTTTAAAGATTGGAGATAGAAGTAAAATTTATTGAATGTAACTTTTCTTACTATTTTTATACAAATTGTTAAGTTTATGATTGATACCAAAAATCTTAGCAAAGAAAAATATAATTTACATTATTTAAAAAATATTTTCTAAACATTATAATTAGAAAATATTGTTTTGCATTATTAAAATAAAAGTGCAATATCGTAAAAGTCTATTTCTGTAAGTTCTTGTGATAATTTGAAATTTATTTATGCAAATTTTATTATAAGTTTGTTTAATTAGGATGATCTTACCTATGTAGGCAATTATTTTGGCAGTATGAGCTTAACACCTTTCATTTAAAAAGTAGCATAATCAGATATTCATATACTTAATGTAGTCTATAAACCGAATGTAATATGATTTATTATTAACAGACAGAATGCAGTTATTAATGTGTTATACCTGCATAACAGGTTATTAATTATGTCTGTTCATTCACTGCTAGACAATTTGCATTAATTCTTTACTGTTAGCCCTCTATTCTAATGTGTATAAAAAATTCTGTATCTGTTTGCTTTTTTTTCATTATCATTATTGTAATAGAGGTAACTAATTTCTTTTCATTTATACTGGTCATGGTATTAAAATAGATATAATTTGAATGGTATAATTTTATCTGTTTTGATACTAGAAAAATATTTGTGGAAGATTTGTATTGCCTTTTTATGTACATCTTAATAACAGCTTAAAATGTATAAATATTAAACAATAATGATAAGTAAAGCATAATTTATCCTTTTAAGTACCAAAGAGAATAGCTTATTAATAGAATGTCCTGAGAAAAAAGTTGATAAATTTATGTACATTTTGTGTAAAATTTCATTAGATTTTTATTTTATAATGTTTGTTCTTATATTGTATTTCAAATCAAATTTTAAAGAGTATATAAATTTTTGGTTTTATTTGACAAAATCGAGAATTTTAGCTTCTGAGATTCATGGAATGGTTAGATGCATGTGTATTTATATTGCTAATCAAAATGGTATTTAGATTATTCCAATTTTTGGCTGTTTCTCATTAGTTTTAAGTAAATAGAACTAAAAAAATGTAATGTTTATTTAAAAATTAGAAGCCAAAGTAAAGAAAATTATAAATTAAAATTATGGTTAATAGAAATTAGTGTATGTAATGTGTGTAAAAATAATGATTGTGATTTTTCTAGAAATGTTTAACTTTTTATAGAAGTAGATGATAATGAATATTTACTAATCTTTTGTTAAGGAAAAAAAAGATTAAGGCAATAACACAGTTACTGTAACTTTAAATCCTTAAAATTCTTTTGGTTAGTTTTATGCAGTAAATTTATTAGAACATATATTTCTATTACTATGTGAGTACTATTTATAACTCTAACCAATCTGCAGCATATAAAATTATTTTACTATAAAAATAATAATATAGTAATAATAATAATATAAAAATAATAATATTTCAGAAAATTTTATCATATAGTGTCATTTCTTCATTTTTAAAGAGATTATTGGGTATTTTTAATAGCTATTTTAAAGTAATGGAATAAATTTTTCTATGTAGTTAAAAGTCCTTTTATTTTCCATAGTGGACATCACATTTTCTCTGAGCAGAAGACATGCTGTTACCTGTATGGTGTTCAAGGCTTTTCCCAAATGGCAGGCACAAAAATTGTGCTCCTTGTCATGATAATATTTATGGATTTGTTTTGAATATATCAGACAAATGAGATATGACAACAACATCATCATCATATTTTCTGTAAATAATATTGAATGAAATTTTTCTTCCAATTCTGAGTACATAAAATTGTGAATTAGTTTTTTCTCCACAGATCACTTTATGCTGCATTATCTTTTCTTTAATTGTAGTTTTGATTCTTAATGTTTACATAAACAGCATACTAATTTCAAAATAATCTGTTATGTTATAATCAACTTTCAGATGAAAATTTACTTTTCCTCTATTTATTAATAATATCCTAATAATTAGAAACTAAACTCATAACTAAAAACCCAAAGCCATTGCAACACTTGAAATAAAAGTCATATAGGACTTCATATTAGTAAGATTTTAATGCTGAGCTATGTTAAGTAATAATCTATTGCTAATCAAATGCATATGTGTATGGTGTATGTTTATAATATATATTTTATTAATACACATATGCATTTTATTAATATAGCAGTTAGCAGTGACTTCCTTTGAAGTGAATTGATGTGTCTTTGTCATTAAAAATAAAATTTTAAAAATGTGTGATAAAAAAAAGTAGCTATTCAAATTTTCATTTAAATTTATATAAATATATGATTAACTAAGCACATTTGAGCGCTACTCAGTGAACTTTAGTAGTATAGAAGTATCTGAATGTGAATAAAAGTGATTTATAGCAGTTGTTAAATAGTACTTTTATTGCAGTATCTAATGAAAGGGATCCTTTGTGAAAAGTATGAGGTAAATACATATGCATCTGCACTCTATTGAACAGTTAATGATATTCAGCTTCTAAATAATGTATTCTCCTATAGCAAACAAAATATTTGTAACAAAAATTAGGATTGTACATTTACTTTGTTTTGTTCTCTATAATAAAATTTATGCGATTATATGGAAACTGAAATGCAAAATTTAGAAAGAAAAATATGCAAACTTTTTTTTTAACTTTTACCTAATTATTTACATTAATGTTTTCCTTTTGAATTTTAACTCTTTATCTTTGTAATGCAAATATTTAATCTTTGTTTTATATTAAAATATATACATATTTGTTACATGTTATATAATACTATTCTTAATATCTAACTTATTAACTTTAGAAATGTGGCAACTGTACAAGCAGACATTTTTTAGTTGTTTAATAAGGCATTGATTATTAATGGTATTAAATTTGAGAACTGAAATTTAAACTATTTTATCATTGTAAGTGCTTTGGTGCTATCATTTTAAAGTTTTTTTTAAATACTACGTACCTATTGAATCTCAATGTAATAAACTGAATCAAGTTGAGCAGCTGTGTAATGACTACTCTTATTTTATTATTATATTATCAAATGAAAGCCAGTTATTTATCTCTTAAATTATTAATAGGTAAATTTAGGTAATTAAAATATGCATTTTTCTTTTTAAAAGGACAATACTATAGATGAAAAATTAAGTACTTCTAGTACTGGTATAAATAATATGTAACTAGTTATAAATGCTTATTGCTTTCTCATACGTAATTTAATCAGTATTAAAAATTTTCAGAAAATTAAACAAAATGCCATGTATGAATATTATGCTCGCTTCTCGTGGAGAAATTTTGTTTTTTTTGTACTTAATTGATATGACGTGACATTTAGTAAAAATATACAAAATGTAAAATAGTTTCTTTTTTATGTTTTCATATGTTATATTAAATGGAATTTTGTATTTGCTTACATATCAAGCAATCTTAAAAATGGCAAAAAGTTATGGCAAAGTTTATCTACAGAAATTATTTTGTAATATAGATTTAGAAAGGCATCTTGTAGAATGTGAAGTTTATGTTATTTTTTAGTCCTACTAGATCTGATTCTATTCAAAATAGAAAAGAAGTATATTTGTACTAGATTTGATACCTTTATAAATCTCTTCATGATCTTTGATGAATGATGTCTAATAAATAAGTACAAACTGTATGCCTACATTGTAACTTTTTGTTTTTTTAAATTCAAAACTAAATGTTTTAGTATGGAGTGAGATATTTTACATCAAAACAAATATGTGAATGACGATGCTAAAAACTTTTTTATATATCACATTCCTTTGTGTGTTGTGGTCTATGAACATACATTTTCATCTCATGTATATGTATTTATTATGTTCGAAAAAATAAATTATTGCTAAAAAATTATAATTGTGGAGTTCTCCCTTATGTTATGTTATAATTGTGGAGTTCCTCTCTATCTCACATTTAACCAAGTAATACAAGGCAGAAATTTCTTCAATAAAAAATTAAAGTAAAATTTGTAAGTAATGCATAGTAAGAGGTTGTTAAAAATAATGGAAATATGCTTTAAGAAAAGTTAATTTTGTTTGTATCGATTGCAGAACAACCCTTAAAAGAAGCCATATTTTTTATTAATGATAATTTTACATATTCCCAAAGTTGTGTGAAACAGCGAATTTCAGTTGTCTATTAAAATGTAATAAAGGAAATGAGTAATTTAACCGAGTTCCAAAGAAGTCAGATTGATAGCGCTCATCACATTGGTGCATCTGTAACTTCTTTGTAAAATACGGGAGATATCGAGCGGTACTGTGTCTTTGAGTTGTGTGCAATCGAAAAGCAGTTCTTTCTTGCGAGATTTATTGAGCATTTCCAAAGCAGCGGGATGCAACTCTCGAAATATTCCTTGATAGTGGCAGAGAGCAAGAAGGCATTGGAATTGACGTCAAAGGGTACTTCGGCTGTCACCAACCATTCGAAAACTATCTCCATTAAAATGATAGAGTTACCCCTTGTTTGTATTAAGTGAATAAAAACGGCTTTTTGCGTTTTGTTAGAGCCATCTGGCGCTTGGCTTGGAGCAGTATTTCTTTTTGAATTTGTCGTTTTCTCGCGCTTTGCGGGCGCCGACTTTAATAATAAAATCGTGTGCCTTTTATATATATATATATATTCGTTTTAGCAGAAAGTTCTCTTCATGTTAACTTCGTACTATCGTTCGTTTTCCTCCGTTTAGACATTTTATGAAATCCACGACAATTATAATAGAAATTTAATTTTCTGACATATTTTATCTCTCAACTGCGTTTGAATCAAACTTTTTACATCTGAAAATGGGGTGCGATATAGCTAAGGTCGTGCGGTGCCCAACGGCTCCAACGATAATTTTATTATTTACTGTAGCGATCACATGGTGCGAGAGACCTCACTGGTTTCAGGCAAAGCTGTTTCAAGAGTGTGTGTTGTATTATACACTGCTCGACATTGAAAATGCAACACCAAGAAGGAGTGTTCAGAAATTTATGCAAATTTTAGAGTAGACGCACCTTACTGAGTTATGTGAATGGTGTGAAATGCGCAGCTCTCCGACGCATGTGAAGTAAGATATAAGGAAAGGAATGTGCAGAATGGCCAATATTCGTGTCGTTATTTCTGCCAGACGAATTATCGAAGAAAGTTGGTTTTTGTCCCGGAGGATACGTGTAATAGGAGAGAATGCGCGAAACGTCGTGTTCTCAGATGTGTCACGCTTCTGTTTATCCAGTGACAGTCGCCCAGTGACGTGTGTGGCGTTGACGTGGAGACAGATCTAATCCGGCAGTAACCGTGGAACCCCCCACCGCGCGACAACTTGGCATAGTGATTTGGGGCGCTATTGCCTACGATTCCAGGTCCCCTTACTTCGTATTCAGGGCACTATGACGGCCCAACGATATGTACTACCGCCGGTGGCAATACCCTACCATCGTCCGACCACACAGTGCTGTCATCTGCCAACATGCTCTGCAAAGTATACAGATGCTTCCCTGACCACCGTACTCTCCTGACCTGTCACCAATCAAACGTGTGTGGGATGTGATTGGATGCTGTTTACAGACTCTGCCCCTGCCTCGTTCAGAAGACGAACTGTGGCAAATGGTTGAAAGGGAATAGAGAGCCATCCCTCAGGACACCATCCGCACTCTTATTGACTCTATGTGTAGACGTGTTTCTTCGTGCATCGCTGTCCACGATGGTCCTGCATCCTACTGAGCCGACGCCGTTCTCGGTCTGTATTCTGACTATCATTTTGAAATAAAAATCACTTATTGCTGCTTGCTGTCTCTGTCTTTTTTCCAAATTTCATCACTTTCTGACCACTCCTTCTTATAGCTGCATTTTCAATGTCGAGCAGTGTATATACAGCTTTGGTTTCAGGTATGTAATTACTTGTTCGTGTCGCCATCTGTTAGCACTAATGAGAAATGTAGCAGCGCTCGAGTTTTGCATGCCCTTGAAAATGAATATGACCTTGGGATTCGATTCTGTGTCTGTTGAATTCTCTACCATTAACTCAAAAGATTCCGGTGCGCTAGGTACACAGCACAAAAAAAAAAAGAGGGGGATAGCTTTAGAAATATTCATTGTGTCCATAAAATGCACCAAATCAGCGGAATATCTGAAAGCAAACGTATTTGTGGTAGGTACACTGAGTGCAAAAAAAAGGGGGGAACAGTTCTGTATCTCCCGTTCTACTGGGCCGATTGACGAAATTCAAATTGCGTTTCTCATGTGTCGAAAGCGCGACTTAGGATATGTATTATATTTATACATATAGCATTGTTCAAAGAGAGGTATTTTGACACAAAATCGGACTTTTTCTGAAATGACATGCCAATTTTTTTCCATACTTCAATTCTACGACTCAAATTATGCCTAACTTCCAAGTTTTGTAAAAATCATACGAGTAGTTTTTAAAAAATTAGCTCTCAAAATTTTGGCTCCTCAATGTTAATTCAATTTTGTATGTATTTATTAATATCCCTTTTTTCATGAAAATTATTTGATACCTTCTTACACAGTTCGAAATTTAGGTTCATTCCAAATAAAATTCACATATTTTTTAAGATTTATTTTTAAAATTTGTATTTTTAAATAATTTTGATAAATTTTTCGAAAACAATTTTGAATTATAACCTATAAAATTTTTACGATCATCTTAAAATAAATGTATTTCTAAGCATACTGCCAAAAAATTATACTTTTTATTCAAAATTTCCGAAGATATGATTGAATTTATATATTGGCGCATTTTGAAATTTGGCATATTTGTTGAAAGCGATAATAACGAAAATGTGGTTTACGCGCTTTGTTAAAATTACTTGAAAGAAGGAACGATGTGACTTTTTTTCCGCTCATGCACGATGTAAAAACGTAGGAACGACGTGACTTTTTTCCCTCTCCTGCACGATGGAAAGGCAGAAAAATAGGTTGCCATGTATTAAGGAGTTAGCCAAGTGAATTATGCTTGGCGCAAACTGAAAAAAATTCGCCAAGTTAAATGTTTGAATTTCTTCGTAAATTTCGCACCAAATTTTACAAAATTTAATATTTAGGCATAATTTGAGTCGTAGAATCGAAATATGGAAAACAAATTGGTATGCATCTTCAGAAAAAGACTCTTTTCGTGTCAAGATACCTATGTTAGAACAACGCTGTATATAAATCTAATATATATCCTAAGTGACGTTTTCGAGACATGGTAAACGCAGTTGGAATTTGGTCAATCGGCCCAGTAGAACGGAAGATATAGAACTGCCCCCCCTTTTTTTTTTTGCGCAGTGTACAAGAATTGCAGCTCTTTCAAATTTGCGAGCATTGAGTTGCTCCCGAGATCTCTACACTACCAATCCCGACCCGGTAGTGAAATTGCACTACTCAAATTCCTCTAGAAGCTGTAGATAGGCTCACTGTTTGTCGTTCTGTCAAAGGCTTTCAGGTTTAAGCTTGCGAAATTTTAGGTTTAATTTAATGCTTTCGTGTTCGGTGCAGATTCATTAATTTGTCATTGTTGTTATGAGCCTGTGAGCCGTATGAGCGTACAAATATAAGTATTCGTAAGTCCTGATTTGCTAAGATAGCGATTGTGAGAAATAATTAAAAAATAAGGTGATCAAGTGAATTCAACATTATATAATAATAATTATAATTAGACTAATGTTACTTAAATTTAGCATAACAGTAATAATAAAACTTAAAAGTTTGAAGTTTCTTCAATAATTTTATTTTATATAAAACATATAAAGCTTTGTGTTTCCTAACTTTTAATGATTTTATTTAGATGGCCAGAGAAGTAAAAAAGAAATGGCCTGGCTATCAAATATGCATAATAAGCGAAGACTTGGAGAAAAGCAATTTAAAAGTTATCATTTTTGGAAGCTCACACATTTTTAAGACAGTAATTCTACCGATAAAATTGCAGCAGTATTTTCCATTTCCATCTTCATCCTTCAGTTGATATCAGAATTACGAAAGCAAGCCAAGGATCCGATAGCTTCAAATTCGGATATATTTCAGTCAGTAGCATTATGTTCAAGTGAGGAAGATGAATTATTCGAAGGCGTGTATTTGCCCTTCTCTAACGCTCCAGCTCTTTGGCCGAGTATATTATCTGAAACACCCAGGTGCAAGAACTAGTCGAAAAGGGTTCTATGTACTATCAAACTAAAAGTATGTATTCGAAAGAAAAAGCGTATATTTCAGTCGAATTTTCTCAAATGGTGAGAAGTTTCAGCGAGTTTGGTTACTATATTCTATTAAGAAAAGTGTAATTTTTTGTTTCTGTTGTAAATATTCAATGACATCAGTAATTCATTGACCTGTACATATAACTAAATTAAGTAACCACGACGGCTTGAGTGATTGGCATCACTGAAGCGAACATTTGAAAATTCATGAAAAAGTAAGTCTTATTTTCAAAATTTACGTTTCTGGTCAGATTTATTGAGAAGAATTAAAAACTTATCGAACCATAGATTCCGAAATGCAGAATTTATTAAAAAGTGAAACTAAACACTAGCGCAGTATCACTAAAAGAATAATTTATGCAATTCAGTTTTTGGCAGAATAAAACTTGGCTTTTCGTGGCCCTAGTAACAAACTATTTGAAAGAAATAATGGAATTTTTATTATCATTATTTATAGAAACAATAGCAAAATTTGACTCTGTCATGTCTATACACATTAATGGATTTAAAAAAAAATATGTCATTTCATTTTGGAGAAAAAATTCAAAACTAAATGATCAAACTAATAGGGGATAATATAAGGAATAATATTATAAATGAAGTTAAAAAAAAAAGTATTTTTCTATAAACTTGATTGTACTCCGGATGTGAGAACCAGGAGAAAATTTCTGTTTGCATAACATACGTTAATTTAAAAAACAATGAATTTAGTGCTGAAGAACGTTTCTTAGCATTCTATCCTGTAAGGGATACAACATGTGAAAGTTTAACCAACTTTTTACTAAAAATATTAGAAAATTATAGTTCAGATATTTATAGTACGGACAATGGTTGAAGTATGAAGAGTAAACAACAAGGTGTACAAAAAAGAATTTTAGATATTAATTCGCGAGCAATATTTTTACCTTGCTGTAATCGCAGCTTGAACCTGGACGCCTATTCTACGATCACTGGGTCCGTCTACTACTTGAGCGAACAATATTGACTCAAAAAAACCGGTATGGAGAGCCGTCTTCAACTTAATCGGAGAAAGCCATTCTGTGGCCCTGTGAGTCCATTTGACTTTTAAATTGAAAGGGGACAAGGCGTCAAGGAGCTGTAGACCAATCACAGTACAGACGAGTGATGAAATTTATAGCGCGTGCTGGCTGAAGTTCTAAGAATATTCTTCCATTATTTCACTAATTCACACGCTGCATTTGTAGTTCGAAAAATGACACAAAATAGTACTATGACCAAAGCGCAGCAGAATTTGCTGCTGTGTTACGTGGAGGAAAGTTCCGTTTTTTAGAGAAAAGTTAACGCTAGGCTATTTAGGGCTAAGAAATAAAGAGTAATGTGGAATACTGTGAAAGAACGGTAAATAGATCAGGGTGAATGAATTATGCTTACTTAAAATCTTTTTAGAAACAAACAATTTTAATCACTTAAATTTATAGCATGATTAATCTGCACTGCAATCTAATTGCAAACTAAGTTTAAAAAAAAAAAATTTTTTTTTTCATGCTTACATTTAAACTGTGTTTTTACGCAACTTATTTTACAGTTAATATTAGAAAAATATTTCTTTTTATTTCTTTAATTTTAAGTAAGAAATTAGAAAGAAAATATTTCTTTCTTAATGTTTCTTCCTTTCTTTTCTTTTCTCTTTCTATGAAAATTATTTCTTTCAGGAAAAGAAATAAAATTCATTCGTTCATTACGGTATGGCCGAATTCTGCTGTATTCAGCTATAAAACATGCATCAAATGTTTTATTTTAAATAATTTATCCTATAATTAACATGATAGAAAACAAATTTTTAATATAAAATATATAAAATTATAATAATCATGTATGTGTAATTAATATAATTAATTACTGCATGTGTAATTAATTCGTATTGCAATTTTTGTCATACAAATATTAGCAATACTTTTTTTAATATTACATTGTTGTTATTTTAATTTAATTAAAAAGTAGTAATATTATTTTCAAAATGAAAGTACTAAAGTAAAAACAATCAGTGTAGGTCTCCTGCAGTTGAAGAAGTCTTTGTCAAACTAGCGTTTTAACACTTTGACACATTAAATAGAAAACTGCAATAATAATCAATATCTCTTTTACAATAGAAAATAAGAACTCTGCTATAAACAGTTTTTACAAACCCTTTACTTCCCAGTACCCTTTAAAGTTAAAATTCTGACTTAAAAATTTGTAGACACTCTATTTAGGCCTAAAAGAGTATGCAGTTAAAATTTCATAAAGATTGCACTTCCGGTTCTGACGGTTTTGGGTGGTCGATGGTGTAAACCACTGGGAAACTAGAACTCTGAAAAGGACAGCTAAGCGAGCATTGCGGTGAAGCGCAAGAATGAGTAAAAGCTTTTGCTTATGGATGAGAAATAATTGTATTATACATGTGTAGCAGATTTGGCATTACCCGGTGTGCACCACGTGGAGGCCTGCTACTTTACACACCATACCCCCCCCCAAAAAAAAATATATATATACATATGAAATACTCCTATATACAAAATTATTTACAAATTTTTATAAAAATATATACAAAAACTTATTTTTTACTTTCATGATAGTTCTGAAAGCAAGTCACTCCCTTTTTAAAAAAGCACAAGCCGACATTACATGATTTGCACGCAAAACTTGTTCTGCGAGGCTTCTGCTTAGTACTACAGTACGCGCATCTTCTGCTCGTACTCTTTACTGGTATATGCTCAACGTTACTGAAACGTTTGTCAGCAGAAACCTTTACTTTGAAGGGAGGAGCATCATCGGGGTTTGAAGGAAGTCGTCTCTTCAAGGTAGTTGTTTCCGACTCTTTCATGGCACAGAGGGAATATATCAATTTTAGTCGGAATTCTTTGGTGGTTTTTATCTCATTCCCAGTTACCATTTTGTGTAGTATATAACTGTTAATTACAGCTGCATCAACAAAATGAAAAAAAATTCTGTGCCACCACTTCTTACTCTCTGTGAGCCCCCCAAAAGGAGAAAAACAAAGTCGTAAATCAGATGTCACATGTGATCGTTTCTCCGCAGAGCATACGTAGTTCGTTTTCTAGTTTCCCAGTGGTTTACGTCATCGACCACCAAAAGTAAATTGTTTATTTTGCGCATGGTTTCTGTGTAAAATATATAAAAATAATTAGAATAAATAGCTTAGAGTACAGTCAAGGAAATAACATAGATTTTTTTTCCTAGCATTTTTTTTTGTATTTTAAAATAATTTTTAAATTATGCCTCTGAAATATGGTTCCTTTTTATAGCGTCACTTAGAATGAATAAATTCTTCGCTTGTGTGGTGCTGCCATCTTTTATCAATCTGAGTAGATAAAAGTACAAAATAAGACTAATAGCATAGATTTTCGGCGAATTTTAGCAGTTTTACAAGCGAGTAAAGTTCGGTGGTTTAAGACCTAAACCACTGAAGAGCAAAGGGTTAAATAGAAAACTGCAATAATAATCAATATCTCTTTTACAATAGAAAATAAGAACTCTGCTATAAACAGTTTTTTCTTTTTTTTTTTTTCCGTTTGTAAAGAAACAAATTTTTTTAAACCCTAATAGATTACAAAAGAACTATTTCATGAAGAATCCCTCAGTCTTATAGCATTGTTACTTTATAACATAATAGAATAATAATTCTAGTGATAAGCCCACCAGCGGCCGAGGTGTACAGTTGCTGAACGCAGGTAGTTCGAACCCCGCGAACAGGCTAACCGCATCGGCGCTTTCCCCATGTGTAACGTGCATACGAGCCCGTTTCCCTTAGAAAGTCCTTCCTTAGAAACCAGTTTCAAATCGTAATAAAATTGCACACACACACACACACACAAAAAAAAAAAAAAAAAAAAAAAAAAAAAA